>JBBDGP010003282.1:80000-315444 GCA_037952835.1 Lithobates septentrionalis | reverse complement strand
GGGTTTGTAGTGCTAGTATTATAGGGGTTTGTAGTGCTTGTATTATAGGGGTTTGTAGTGCTTGTATTATAGGGTTTGTGGTACTTGTATTATAGGGGTTTGTAGTGCTAGTATTATAGGGGTTTGTGGTACTTGTATTATAGGGGTTTGTAGTGCTTGTATTATAGGGGTTTGTAGTGCTTGTATTATAGGGGTTTGTAGTGCTTGTATTATAGGGGTTTGTGGTGCTTGTATTATAGGGGTTTGTAGTGCTAGTATTATAGGGGTTTGTAGTGCTAGTATTATAGGGGTTTGTGGTGCTTGTATTATAGGGGTTTGTAGTGCTAGTATTATAGGGGTTTGTAGTGCTTGTATTATAGGGGTTTGTGGTACTTGTATTATAGGGGTTTGTAGTGCTAGTATTATAGGGGTTTGTGGTACTTGTATTATAGGGGTTTGTGGTGCTTGTATTATAGGGGTTTGTGGTGCTTGTATTATAGGGGTTTGTAGTGCTTGTATTATAGGGGTTTGTAGTGCTAGTATTATAGGGGTTTGTAGTGCTTGTATTATAGGGGTTTGTGGTGCTAGTATTATAGGGGTTTGTGGTACTTGTATTATAGGGGTTTGTAGTGCTTGTATTATAGGGGTTTGTGGTGCTAGTATTATAGGGGTTTGTGGTACTTGTATTATAGGGGTTTGTAGTGCTAGTATTATAGGGGTTTGTGGTACTTGTATTATAGGGGTTTGTGGTGCTTGTATTATAGGGGTTTGTGGTGCTAGTATTATAGGGGTTTGTGGTGCTTGTATTATAGGGGTTTGTGGTGCTAGTATTATAGGGGTTTGTGGTGCTTGTATTATAGGGGTTTGTAGTGCTTGTATTATAGGGGTTTTTTGGTGCTTGTATTATAGGGGTTTGTGGTGCTAGTATTATAGGGGTTTGTGGTGCTTGTATTATAGGGGTTTTTTGGTGCTTGTATTATAGGGGTTTGTGGTGCTAGTATTATAGGGGTTTGTGGTGCTTGTATTATAGGGGTTTGTGGTGCTTGTATTATAGGGGTTTGTGGTGCTAGTATTATAGGGGTTTGTGGTGCTAGTATTATAGGGGTTTGTGGTGCTTGTATTATAGGGGTTTGTGGTGCTAGTATTATAGGGGTTTGTGGTGCTTGTATTATAGGGGTTTGTGGTGCTTGTATTATAGGGGTTTGTAGTGCTTGTATTATAGGGGTTTGTAGTGCTTGTATTATAGGGGTTTGTGGTGCTTGTATTATAGGGGTTTGTGGTGCTTGTATTATAGGGGTTTGTAGTGCTTGTATTATAGGGGTTTGTGGTGCTTGTATTATAGGGGTTTGTAGTGCTTGTATTATAGGGGTTTGTAGTGCTTGTATTATAGGGGTTTGTAGTGCTTGTATTATAGGGGTTTGTGGTGCTTGTATTATAGGGGTTTGTGGTGCTAGTATTATAGGGGTTTGTGGTGCTTGTATTATAGGGGTTTGTGGTGCTTGTATTATAGGGGTTTGTGGTGCTAGTATTATAGGGGTTTGTGGTGCTTGTATTATAGGGGTTTGTGGTGCTTGTGCTAGGTCTAGACAGGACCCGCCTGCATTAGTTTTATGTTTTGCCTGGTTAGATTTTGGGGGTTGCTCCTAACTCTCTGTGTGCATTAGAATTAGTGTCTTCTCCAAACATCGATCATTGTGTCATACCCTTCACCTGCTCACCACGTCTACTACAGGATGTCTCTGGTAGCATTTTATTAATAGAACCTGCTACAGGTTTCTGAGGGGAGACGATACGTTTTTTGTGACTGCTACCTTGTGAGTCTTACCCACCACCATTACCACGTCTACATGCTCGCCCTCTTCCATCTTTTCCTCTTTGTGTTGTGGTATTAGATCTCTGGGAGGAAACAGAAGAAGACATAGATATAGCTCTGCGAAACGCGTCGGTCTACTCTATGCCCAAGAATTTCCCCAGACTTATACTGGCAATAAGTATCATTACTGGCATTGTGTCATATGTTATTCACACATCTACTTGTTTTTATTGATGTTTGTACAATACAAATGATATTTTAAAATCTATTTTGTTTCTGTGCTCACCTCAGTGATAATTTCACATCCTTTAAAGTCCTACTTACTGTATGGGAGTGAGATACTCCTCCCATTTCTTTGTTTTATGGCCTAATATTGATCATCATGGAGTGTTAGGAGCCCAGTATTGATCGTTATGAAAATAAGAAACGGCTGCACCTCACGTGGGCTCCAAGTAAAGTTTATTGGAATATGAAAATATCCAAAATGACACCAGAGAGGACCCCAGAGAGAGGACCCCAGAGAGAGGACCCCAGAGAGGACCCCAGAGAGAGGACACCAGAGAGAGGACCCCAGAGAGAGGACACCAGAGAGAGGACCCCAGAGAGAGGACCCCAGAGAGAGGACCCCAGAGAGAGGACACCAGAGAGAGGACCCCAGAGAGAGGACCCCAGAGAGAGGACCCCAGAGAGGACCCCAGAGAGAGGACACCAGAGAGAGGACCCCAGAGAGAGGACACCAGAGAGAGGACCCCAGAGAGAGGACCCCAGAGAGAGGACCCCAGAGAGAGGACACCAGAGAGAGGACACCAGAGAGAGGACACCAGAGAGAGGACGCCAGAGAGAGGACACCAGAGAGAGGACGCCAGAGAGAGGACACCAGAGAGAGGACACCAGAGAGGACCCCAGAGAGAGGACACCAGAGAGGACCCCAGAGAGAGAGGACCCCAGAGAGAGAGGACACCAGAGAGAGGACGCCAGAGAGAGGACACCAGAGAGAGGACACCAGAGAGAAGACACCAGAGAGAGGACACCAGAGAGAGAGGACACCAGAGAGAGGACGCCAGAGAGAGAGGACACCAGAGAGAGGACGCCAGAGAGAGGACACCAGAGAGAGGACACCAGAGAGAGGACACCAGAGAGAAGACACCAGAGAGAGGACACCAGAGAGGACCCCAGAGAGAGGACACCAGAGAGGACCCCAGAGAGAGGACACCAGAGAGAGGACACCAGAGAGAAGACACCAGAGAGAGGACACCAGAGAGAGGACCCCAGAGAGGACCCCAGAGAGAGGACACCAGAGAGAGGACCCCAGAGAGGACCCCAGAGAGAGGACACCAGAGAGAGGACACCAGAGAGAGGACCCCAGAGAGGACCCCAGAGAGAGGACACCAGAGAGAAGACACCAGAGAGAGAACACCAGAGAGAGGACACCAGAGAGGACCCCAGAGAGAGGACACCAGAGAGAAGACACCAGAGAGAGAACACCAGAGAGAGGACACCAGAGAGAGAACACCAGAGAGAGAACGACAGAGAGAGGACACCAGAGAGGACCCCAGAGAGAGGACACCAGAGAGAAGACACCAGAGAGAGGACCCCAGAGAGAAGACACTAGAGAGAGAACGACAGAGAGAGGACCCCAGAGAGGACCCCAGAGAGAGGACACCAGAGAGAGGACCCCAGAGAGAAGACACCAGAGAGAAGACACCAGAGAGAGGACCCCAGAGAGAGAACACCAGAGAGAGAACGACAGAGAGAGGACACCAGAGAGAGGACCCCAGAGAGGACCCCAGAGAGAGGACACCAGAGAGGACCCCAGAGAGAGAACACCAGAGAGAGAGCGACAGAGAGAGGACCCCAGAGAGAGGACACCAGAGAGAGAACGACAGAGAGAGGACCCCAGAGAGAGGACCCCAGAGAGAGAACACCAGAGAGAGGACACCAGAGAGAGAACGACAGAGAGAGGACCCCAGAGAGAGGACCCCAGAGAGAGAACACCAGAGAGAGAACACCAGAGAGAGAACACCAGAGAGAGGACACCAGAGAGAGGACCCCAGAGAGAGGACCCCAGAGAGAGAACACCAGAGATAGAACACCAGAGAGAGAACACCAGAGAGAGGACACCAGAGAGAGGACCCCAGAGAGAGGACCCCAGAGAGAGGACCCCAGAGAGAGAACACCAGAGAGAGAGCGACAGAGAGAGGACCCCAGAGATAGAACACCAGAGAGAGAACGACAGAGAGAGGACACCAGAGAGAGGACCCCAGAGAGAGGACCCCAGAGAGAGGACCCCAGAGAGAGGACCCCAGAGAGAGAACACCAGAGAGAGAACGACAGAGAGAGGACACCAGAGAGAGGACCCCAGAGAGAGAACACCAGAGAGAGGACACCAGAGAGAGAACGACAGAGAGAGGACACCAGAGAGAGGACCCCAGAGAGAGGACCCCACAGAGAGGACACAAGAGAGAGGACCCCACAGAGAGGACACAAGAGAGAGGACACCAGAGAGAAGACACCAGAGAGAGGACCCCAGAGAGAGGACACCAGAGAGAAGACACCAGAGAGAGGACCCCAGAGAGAGGACCCCAGAGAGGGGACCCCAGAGAAGACACCAGAGAGAAGACACTAGAGAGAGGACCCCAGAGAGAAGACACCAGAGAGAGGACCCCGGAGAGAGGACACCAGAGAGAGAACGACAGAGAGAGGACCCCAGAGAGAGGACACCAGAGAGAGAACACCAGAGAGAGAACGACAGTGAGAGGACCCCAGAGAGAGGACCCCAGAGAGAGGACCCCAGAGATAGGACACCAGAGAGAGGACACCAGAGAGAGGACCCCAGAGAGAGGACCCCAGAGAGAGGACACCAGAGAGAGAACACCAGAGAGAGGACACCAGAGAGAGGACCCCAGAGAGAGGACCCCAGAGAGAGAACACCAGAGAGAGAGCGACAGAGAGAGGACCCCAGAGAGAGAACACCAGAGAGAGAACGACAGTGAGAGGACCCCAGAGAGAGGACCCCAGAGAGAGGACCCCAGAAATAGAACACCAGAGAGAGAACACCAGAGAGAGGACCCCAGAGAGAGGACCCCAGAGAGAGGACCCCAGAGATAGAACACCAGAGAGAGAACGACAGAGAGAGGACACCAGAGAGAGAACGACAGAGAGAGGACACCAGAGAGAGGACACCAGAGAGAGGACCCCAGAGAGAGGACACCAGAGAGAGGACACCAGAGAGAGGACACCAGAGAGAGGACCCCAGAGAGAGGACACCAGAGAGAGGACCCCAGAGAGAGGACACCAGAGAGAGGACACCAGAGAGAGGACCCCAGAGAGAGGACACCAGAGAGAGGACACCAGAGAGAGGACACCAGAGAGAGGACACCAGAGAGGACCCCAGAGAGAGGACACCAGAGAGGACCCCAGAGAGAGGACACCAGAGAGAGGACGCCAGAGAGAGGACACCAGAGAGAGGACACCAGAGAGAAGACACCAGAGAGAGGACACCAGAGAGGACCCCAGAGAGAGGACACCAGAGAGAGGACACCAGAGAGAAGACACCAGAGAGAGGACACCAGAGAGAGGACCCCAGAGAGGACCCCAGAGAGAGGACACCAGAGAGAGGACCCCAGAGAGGACCCCAGAGAGAGGACACCAGAGAGAGGACACCAGAGAGAGGACCCCAGAGAGGACCCCAGAGAGAGGACACCAGAGAGAGGACACCAGAGAGGACCCCAGAGAAGACACCAGAGAGAAGACACCAGAGAGAGAACACCAGAGAGAGGACACCAGAGAGGACCCCAGAGAGAGGACACCAGAGAGAGGACACCAGAGAGAGGACACCAGAGAGAGGACACCAGAGAGAGAACACCAGAGAGAGAACGACAGAGAGAGGACACCAGAGAGGACCCCAGAGAGAGGACACCAGAGAGAAGACACCAGAGAGAGAACGACAGAGAGAGGACACCAGAGAGAGGACCCCAGAGAGGACCCCAGAGAGAGGACACCAGAGAGGACCCCAGAGAGAGAACACCAGAGAGAGAGCGACAGAGAGAGGACCCCAGAGAGAGGACACCAGAGAGAGAACGACAGAGAGAGGACCCCAGAGAGAGGACCCCAGAGAGAGGACCCCAGAGAGAGGACCCCAGAGAGAGAACGACAGAGAGAGGACCCCAGAGAGAGAACACCAGAGAGAGAACGACAGTGAGAGGACCCCAGAGAGAGGACCCCAGAGAGAGAACACCAGAGAGAGAACACCAGAGAGAGGACACCAGAGAGAGGACCCCAGAGAGAGGACCCCAGAGAGAGGACCCCAGAGAGAGAACACCAGAGAGAGAGCGACAGAGAGAGGACCCCAGAGATAGAACACCAGAGAGAGAACGACAGAGAGAGGACACCAGAGAGAGGACCCCAGAGAGAGGACCCCAGAGAGAGGACCCCAGAGAGAGGACCCCAGAGAGAGAACACCAGAGAGAGAACGACAGAGAGAGGACACCAGAGAGAGGACCCCAGAGAGAGAACACCAGAGAGAGGACACCAGAGAGAGAACCCCAGAGAGAAGACACCAGAGAGAGGACCCCACAGAGAGGACACAAGAGAGAGGACACCAGAGAGAAGACACCAGAGAGAGGACCCCAGAGAGAGGACACCAGAGAGAAGACACCAGAGAGAGGACCCCAGAGAGAGGACCCCAGAGAGGGGACCCCAGAGAAGACACCAGAGAGAAGACACTAGAGAGAGGACCCCAGAGAGAAGACACCAGAGAGAGGACCCCGGAGAGAGGACACCAGAGAGAGAACGACAGAGAGAGGACCCCAGAGAGAGGACACCAGAGAGAGAACGACAGTGAGAGGACCCCAGAGAGAGGACCCCAGAGAGAGGACCCCAGAGATAGAACACCAGAGAGAGAACACCAGAGAGAGGACACCAGAGAGAGGACCCCAGAGAGAGGACCCCAGAGAGAGAACACCAGAGAGAGAGCGACAGAGAGAGGACCCCAGAGAGAGAACACCAGAGAGAGAACGACAGAGAGAGGACACCAGAGAGAGGACACCAGAGAGAGAACGACAGAGAGAGGACCCCAGAGAGAGAACACCAGAGAGAGAACGACAGAGAGAGGACCCCAGAGAGAGGACCCCAGAGAGAGGACCCCAGAGAGAGAACACCAGAGAGAGGACCCCAGAGAGAGAACACCAGAGAGAGGACCCCAGAGAGAGAACACCAGAGAGAGGACCCCAGAGAGAGGACCCCAGAGAGAGGACCCCAGAGAGAGAACACCAGAGAGAGGACCCCAGAGAGAGAACACCAGAGAGAGGACCCCAGAGAGAGAACGACAGAGAGAGGACACCAGAGAGAGGACCCCAGAGAGAGAACGACAGAGAGAGGACACCAGAGAGAGAACGACAGAGAGAGAACGACAGAGAGAGGACACCAGAGAGAGGACCCCAGAGAGAAGACACCAGAGAGAGGACCCCACAGAGAGGACACAAGAGAGAGGACCCCACAGAGAGGACACAAGAGAGAGGACACCAGAGAGAGGACCCCAGAGAGAGGACACCAGAGAGAAGACACCAGAGAGAGGACCCCAGAGAGAGGACCCCAGAGAGGACCACAGAGAAGACACCAGGGAGAAGACACTAGAGAGAGGACCCCAGAGAGAAGACACCAGAGAGAGGACCCCGGAGAGAGGGCCACAGAGAGAGGACCCCAGAGAAAGGACCCCAGAGAGAGAACCACAGAGAGAGGACCCCAGAGAGAGAACCCCAGAGAGAGAACACCAGAGAGAGAACGACAGAGAGAGGACACCAGAGAGAGGACCCCAGAGAGAGGACCCCAGAGAGAGGACCCCAGAGAGAGAACACCAGAGAGAGAACGACAGAGAGAGGACACCAGAGAGAGGACCCCAGAGAGAGGACCCCAGAGAGAGAACACCAGAGAGAGAACGACAGAGAGAGGACACCAGAGAGAGGACCCCAGAGAGAGGACCCCACAGAGAGGACACAAGAGAGAGGACCCCCACAGAGAGGACACAAGAGAGAGGACACCAGAGAGAGGACACCAGAGAGAGGGCCACAGATAAAGGACACCAGAGAGAGAGCCACAGATAAAGGACACCAGAGAGAGGACACCAGAGAGAGGGCCACAGAGAAAGGACACCAGAGAGAAGACACCAGAGAGAGGACACCAGAGAGAAGACACCAGAGAAAGGACCCCAGATAGAGGACCCCAGAAAGAGGACCCCAGAGAGACGACCACAGAGAGAGGACCCCAGAGAGAGGACACCAGAGAGAGGACACCAGAGAGAGGACCCCAGAGAGGGGACCCAGAGAGAGGACACCAGAGAGAGAGGACACCAGAGAGAGGACCCCAGAGAGAGAGGACCCCAGAGAGAGAGGACACCAGAGAGAGGACCCCAGAGAGAGGACACCAGAGAGAGGACCCCAGAGAGAGGACACCAGAGAGAGGACACCAGAGAGAGGACCCCAGAGAGAGGACACCAGAGAGAGGACACCAGAGAGAGGACACCAGAGAGAGGACACCAGAGAGGACCCCAGAGAGAGGACACCAGAGAGGACCCCAGAGAGAGGACACCAGAGAGAGGACGCCAGAGAGAGGACACCAGAGAGAGGACACCAGAGAGAAGACACCAGAGAGAGGACACCAGAGAGGACCCCAGAGAGAGGACACCAGAGAGAGGACACCAGAGAGAAGACACCAGAGAGAGGACACCAGAGAGGACCCCAGAGAGAGGACACCAGAGAGAGGACACCAGAGAGAAGACACCAGAGAGAGGACACCAGAGAGAGGACCCCAGAGAGGACCCCAGAGAGAGGACACCAGAGAGAGGACCCCAGAGAGGACCCCAGAGAGAGGACACCAGAGAGAGGACACCAGAGAGAGGACCCCAGAGAGGACCCCAGAGAGAGGACACCAGAGAGAGGACACCAGAGAGGACCCCAGAGAAGACACCAGAGAGAAGACACCAGAGAGAGAACACCAGAGAGAGGACACCAGAGAGGACCCCAGAGAGAGGACACCAGAGAGAAGACACCAGAGAGAGGACACCAGAGAGGACCCCAGAGAGAGGACACCAGAGAGAAGACACCAGAGAGAGGACACCAGAGAGAGGACACCAGAGAGAAGACACCAGAGAGAGGACACCAGAGAGGACCCCAGAGAGAGGACACCAGAGAGAGGACACCAGAGAGAAGACACCAGAGAGAGGACACCAGAGAGAGGACCCCAGAGAGGACCCCAGAGAGAGGACACCAGAGAGAGGACCCCAGAGAGGACCCCAGAGAGAGGACACCAGAGAGAGGACACCAGAGAGAGGACCCCAGAGAGGACCCCAGAGAGAGGACACCAGAGAGAGGACACCAGAGAGGACCCCAGAGAAGACACCAGAGAGAAGACACCAGAGAGAGAACACCAGAGAGAGGACACCAGAGAGAGAACACCAGAGAGAGAACGACAGAGAGAGGACACCAGAGAGGACCCCAGAGAGAGGACACCAGAGAGAAGACACCAGAGAGAGGACCCCAGAGAGAAGACACTAGAGAGAGAACGACAGAGAGAGGACCCCAGAGAGGACCCCAGAGAGAGGACACCAGAGAGAGGACCCCAGAGAGAAGACACCAGAGAGAAGACACCAGAGAGAGGACCCCAGAGAGAGAACACCAGAGAGAGAACGACAGAGAGAGGACACCAGAGAGAGGACCCCAGAGAGGACCCCAGAGAGAGGACACCAGAGAGGACCCCAGAGAGAGAACACCAGAGAGAGAGCGACAGAGAGAGGACCCCAGAGAGAGGACACCAGAGAGAGAACGACAGAGAGAGGACCCCAGAGAGAGGACCCCAGAGAGAGAACACCAGAGAGAGGACACCAGAGAGAGAACGACAGAGAGAGGACCCCAGAGAGAGAACACCAGAGAGAGAACGACAGTGAGAGGACCCCAGAGAGAGGACCCCAGAGAGAGGACACCAGAGAGGACCCCAGAGAGAGAACACCAGAGAGAGAGCGACAGAGAGAGGACACCAGAGAGAGGACCCCAGAGAGAGAACACCAGAGAGAGGACACCAGAGAGAGAACGACAGAGAGAGGACCCCAGAGAGAGAACACCAGAGAGAGAACGACAGTGAGAGGACCCCAGAGAGAGGACCCCAGAGAGAGAACACCAGAGATAGAACACCAGAGAGAGAACACCAGAGAGAGGACACCAGAGAGAGGACCCCAGAGAGAGGACCCCAGAGAGAGGACCCCAGAGAGAGAACACCAGAGAGAGAGCGACAGAGAGAGGACCCCAGAGATAGAACACCAGAGAGAGAACGACAGAGAGAGGACACCAGAGAGAGGACCCCAGAGAGAGGACCCCAGAGAGAGGACCCCAGAGAGAGGACCCCAGAGAGAGAACACCAGAGAGAGAACGACAGAGAGAGGACACCAGAGAGAGGACCCCAGAGAGAGGACCCCAGAGAGAAGACACCAGAGAGAGGACCCCACAGAGAGGACACAAGAGAGAGGACCCCACAGAGAGGACACAAGAGAGAGGACACCAGAGAGAAGACACCAGAGAGAGGACCCCAGAGAGAGGACACCAGAGAGAAGACACCAGAGAGAGGACCCCAGAGAGAGGACCCCAGAGAGGGGACCCCAGAGAAGACACCAGAGAGAAGACACTAGAGAGAGGACCCCAGAGAGAAGACACCAGAGAGAGGACCCCGGAGAGAGGACACCAGAGAGAGAACGACAGAGAGAGGACCCCAGAGAGAGGACACCAGAGAGAGAACACCAGAGAGAGAACGACAGTGAGAGGACCCCAGAGAGAGGACCCCAGAGAGAGGACCCCAGAGATAGAACACCAGAGAGAGAACACCAGAGAGAGGACACCAGAGAGAGGACCCCAGAGAGAGGACCCCAGAGAGAGAACACCAGAGAGAGAGCGACAGAGAGAGGACCCCAGAGAGAGAACACCAGAGAGAGAACGACAGTGAGAGGACCCCAGAGAGAGGACCCCAGAGAGAGGACCCCAGAAATAGAACACCAGAGAGAGAACACCAGAGAGAGGACCCCAGAGAGAGGACCCCAGAGAGAGGACCCCAGAGATAGAACACCAGAGAGAGAACGACAGAGAGAGGTCACCAGAGAGAGGACCCCAGAGAGAGGACCCCAGAGAGAGGACCCCAGAGAGAGGACCCCAGAGAGAGAACACCAGAGAGAGAGCGACAGAGAGAGGACCCCAGAGAGAGGACCCCAGAGAGAGGACCCCAGAGATAGAACACCAGAGAGAGAACGACAGAGAGAGGACACCAGAGAGAAGACCCCAGAGAGAGGACCCCAGAGAGAGGACCCCAGAGAGAGAACACCAGAGAGAGAACGACAGAGAGAGGACCCCAGAGAGAGAACACCAGAGAGAGAACGACAGAGAGAGGACACCAGAGAGAAGACCCCAGAGAGAGGACCCCAGAGAGAGGACCCCAGAGAGAGAACACCAGAGAGAGAACGACAGAGAGAGGACCCCAGAGAGAGGACCCCAGAGAGAGAACACCAGAGAGAGAACGACAGTGAGAGGACCCCAGAGAGAGAACACCAGAGAGAGAACGACAGTGAGAGGACCCCAGAGAGAGGACCCCAGAGAGAGGACCCCAGAAATAGAACACCAGAGAGAGAACACCAGAGAGAGGACACCAGAGAGAGGACCCCAGAGAGAGGACCCCAGAGAGAGGACCCCAGAGAGAGGACCCCAGAGAGAGAACACCAGAGAGAGAACGACAGTGAGAGGACCCCAGAGAGAGAACACCAGAGAGAGAACGACAGTGAGAGGACCCCAGAGAGAGGACCCCAGAGAGAGGACCCCAGAAATAGAACACCAGAGAGAGAACACCAGAGAGAGGACACCAGAGAGAGGACCCCAGAGAGAGGACCCCAGAGAGAGGACCCCAGAGAGAGGACCCCAGAGAGAGAACACCAGAGAGAGAGCGACAGAGAGAGGACCCCAGAGAGAGGACCCCAGAGAGAGGACCCCAGAGATAGAACACCAGAGAGAGAACGACAGAGAGAGGACACCAGAGAGAAGACCCCAGAGAGAGGACCCCAGAGAGAGGACCCCAGAGAGAGAACACCAGAGAGAGAACGACAGAGAGAGGACCCCAGAGAGAGAACACCAGAGAGAGAACGACAGAGAGAGGACACCAGAGAGAGGACACCAGAGAGAGAACGACAGAGAGAGGACACCAGAGAGAGGACACCAGAGAGAGGACCCCAGAGAGAGGACACCAGAGAGAGGACACCAGAGAGAGGACACCAGAGAGAGGACCCCAGAGAGAGGACACCAGAGAGAGGACCCCAGAGAGAGGACACCAGAGAGAGGACACCAGAGAGAGGACCCCAGAGAGAGGACACCAGAGAGAGGACACCAGAGAGAGGACACCAGAGAGAGGACACCAGAGAGGACCCCAGAGAGAGGACACCAGAGAGGACCCCAGAGAGAGGACACCAGAGAGAGGACGCCAGAGAGAGGACACCAGAGAGAGGACACCAGAGAGAAGACACCAGAGAGAGGACACCAGAGAGGACCCCAGAGAGAGGACACCAGAGAGAGGACACCAGAGAGAAGACACCAGAGAGAGGACACCAGAGAGAGGACCCCAGAGAGGACCCCAGAGAGAGGACACCAGAGAGAGGACCCCAGAGAGGACCCCAGAGAGAGGACACCAGAGAGAGGACACCAGAGAGAGGACCCCAGAGAGGACCCCAGAGAGAGGACACCAGAGAGAGGACACCAGAGAGGACCCCAGAGAAGACACCAGAGAGAAGACACCAGAGAGAGAACACCAGAGAGAGGACACCAGAGAGGACCCCAGAGAGAGGACACCAGAGAGAGGACACCAGAGAGAGGACACCAGAGAGAGGACACCAGAGAGAGAACACCAGAGAGAGAACGACAGAGAGAGGACACCAGAGAGGACCCCAGAGAGAGGACACCAGAGAGAAGACACCAGAGAGAGGACCCCAGAGAGAAGACACCAGAGAGAGGACCCCAGAGAGAGAACACCAGAGAGAGAACGACAGAGAGAGGACACCAGAGAGAGGACCCCAGAGAGGACCCCAGAGAGAGGACACCAGAGAGGACCCCAGAGAGAGAACACCAGAGAGAGAGCGACAGAGAGAGGACCCCAGAGAGAGGACACCAGAGAGAGAACGACAGAGAGAGGACCCCAGAGAGAGGACCCCAGAGAGAGGACCCCAGAGAGAGGACCCCAGAGAGAGAACGACAGAGAGAGGACCCCAGAGAGAGAACACCAGAGAGAGAACGACAGTGAGAGGACCCCAGAGAGAGGACCCCAGAGAGAGAACACCAGAGATAGAACACCAGAGAGAGAACACCAGAGAGAGGACACCAGAGAGAGGACCCCAGAGAGAGGACCCCAGAGAGAGGACCCCAGAGAGAGAACACCAGAGAGAGAGCGACAGAGAGAGGACCCCAGAGATAGAACACCAGAGAGAGAACGACAGAGAGAGGACACCAGAGAGAGGACCCCAGAGAGAGGACCCCAGAGAGAGGACCCCAGAGAGAGGACCCCAGAGAGAGAACACCAGAGAGAGAACGACAGAGAGAGGACACCAGAGAGAGGACCCCAGAGAGAGGACCCCAGAGAGAGGACCCCAGAGAGAGAACACCAGAGAGAGGACACCAGAGAGAGAACGACAGAGAGAGGACACCAGAGAGAGGACCCCAGAGAGAGGACCCCAGAGAGAAGACACCAGAGAGAGGACCCCAGAGAGAGGACCCCAGAGAGAGGACCCCACAGAGAGGACACAAGAGAGAGGACACCAGAGAGAAGACACCAGAGAGAGGACCCCAGAGAGAGGACACCAGAGAGAAGACACCAGAGAGAGGACCCCAGAGAGAGGACCCCAGAGAGGGGACCCCAGAGAAGACACCAGAGAGAAGACACTAGAGAGAGGACCCCAGAGAGAGAACACCAGAGAGAGAACGACAGAGAGAGGACACCAGAGAGAGGACCCCAGAGAGAGAACACCAGAGAGAGGACACCAGAGAGAGAACGACAGAGAGAGGACACCAGAGAGAGGACCCCACAGAGAGGACACAAGAGAGAGGACACCAGAGAGAAGACACCAGAGAGAGGACCCCAGAGAGAGGACACCAGAGAGAAGACACCAGAGAGAGGACCCCAGAGAGAGGACCCCAGAGAGGGGACCCCAGAGAAGACACCAGAGAGAAGACACTAGAGAGAGGACCCCAGAGAGAAGACACCAGAGAGAGGACCCCGGAGAGAGGACACCAGAGAGAGAACGACAGAGAGAGGACCCCAGAGAGAGGACACCAGAGAGAGAACGACAGTGAGAGGACCCCAGAGAGAGGACCCCAGAGAGAGGACCCCAGAGATAGAACACCAGAGAGAGAACACCAGAGAGAGGACACCAGAGAGAGGACCCCAGAGAGAGGACCCCAGAGAGAGAACACCAGAGAGAGAGCGACAGAGAGAGGACCCCAGAGAGAGAACACCAGAGAGAGAACGACAGAGAGAGGACACCAGAGAGAGGACACCAGAGAGAGAACGACAGAGAGAGGACCCCAGAGAGAGAACACCAGAGAGAGAACGACAGAGAGAGGACCCCAGAGAGAGGACCCCAGAGAGAGGACCCCAGAGAGAGAACACCAGAGAGAGGACCCCAGAGAGAGAACACCAGAGAGAGGACCCCAGAGAGAGAACACCAGAGAGAGGACCCCAGAGAGAGGACCCCAGAGAGAGGACCCCAGAGAGAGAACACCAGAGAGAGGACCCCAGAGAGAGAACACCAGAGAGAGGACCCCAGAGAGAGAACGACAGAGAGAGGACACCAGAGAGAGGACCCCAGAGAGAGAACGACAGAGAGAGGACACCAGAGAGAGAACGACAGAGAGAGAACGACAGAGAGAGGACACCAGAGAGAGGACCCCAGAGAGAAGACACCAGAGAGAGGACCCCACAGAGAGGACACAAGAGAGAGGACCCCACAGAGAGGACACAAGAGAGAGGACACCAGAGAGAGGACCCCAGAGAGAGGACACCAGAGAGAAGACACCAGAGAGAGGACCCCAGAGAGAGGACCCCAGAGAGGACCACAGAGAAGACACCAGGGAGAAGACACTAGAGAGAGGACCCCAGAGAGAAGACACCAGAGAGAGGACCCCGGAGAGAGGGCCACAGAGAGAGGACCCCAGAGAAAGGACCCCAGAGAGAGAACCACAGAGAGAGGACCCCAGAGAGAGAACCCCAGAGAGAGAACACCAGAGAGAGAACGACAGAGAGAGGACACCAGAGAGAGGACCCCAGAGAGAGGACCCCAGAGAGAGGACCCCAGAGAGAGAACACCAGAGAGAGAACGACAGAGAGAGGACACCAGAGAGAGGACCCCAGAGAGAGGACCCCAGAGAGAGAACACCAGAGAGAGAACGACAGAGAGAGGACACCAGAGAGAGGACCCCAGAGAGAGGACCCCACAGAGAGGACACAAGAGAGAGGACCCCCACAGAGAGGACACAAGAGAGAGGACACCAGAGAGAGGACACCAGAGAGAGGGCCACAGATAAAGGACACCAGAGAGAGAGCCACAGATAAAGGACACCAGAGAGAGGACACCAGAGAGAGGGCCACAGAGAAAGGACACCAGAGAGAAGACACCAGAGAGAGGACACCAGAGAGAAGACACCAGAGAAAGGACCCCAGATAGAGGACCCCAGAAAGAGGACCCCAGAGAGACGACCACAGAGAGAGGACCCCAGAGAGAGGACACCAGAGAGAGGACACCAGAGAGAGGACCCCAGAGAGGGGACCCAGAGAGAGGACACCAGAGAGAGAGGACACCAGAGAGAGGACCCCAGAGAGAGAGGACCCCAGAGAGAGAGGACACCAGAGAGAGGACCCCAGAGAGAGGACACCAGAGAGAGGACCCCAGAGAGAGGACACCAGAGAGAGGACACCAGAGAGAGGACCCCAGAGAGAGGACACCAGAGAGAGGACACCAGAGAGAGGACACCAGAGAGAGGACACCAGAGAGGACCCCAGAGAGAGGACACCAGAGAGGACCCCAGAGAGAGGACACCAGAGAGAGGACGCCAGAGAGAGGACACCAGAGAGAGGACACCAGAGAGAAGACACCAGAGAGAGGACACCAGAGAGGACCCCAGAGAGAGGACACCAGAGAGAGGACACCAGAGAGAAGACACCAGAGAGAGGACACCAGAGAGGACCCCAGAGAGAGGACACCAGAGAGAGGACACCAGAGAGAAGACACCAGAGAGAGGACACCAGAGAGAGGACCCCAGAGAGGACCCCAGAGAGAGGACACCAGAGAGAGGACCCCAGAGAGGACCCCAGAGAGAGGACACCAGAGAGAGGACACCAGAGAGAGGACCCCAGAGAGGACCCCAGAGAGAGGACACCAGAGAGAGGACACCAGAGAGGACCCCAGAGAAGACACCAGAGAGAAGACACCAGAGAGAGAACACCAGAGAGAGGACACCAGAGAGGACCCCAGAGAGAGGACACCAGAGAGAAGACACCAGAGAGAGAGGACCCCAGAGAGAGGACACCAGAGAGAGGACACCAGAGAGAAGACACCAGAGAGAGGACACCAGAGAGGACCCCAGAGAGAGGACACCAGAGAGAGGACACCAGAGAGAAGACACCAGAGAGAGGACACCAGAGAGAGGACCCCAGAGAGGACCCCAGAGAGAGGACACCAGAGAGAGGACCCCAGAGAGGACCCCAGAGAGAGGACACCAGAGAGAGGACACCAGAGAGAGGACCCCAGAGAGGACCCCAGAGAGAGGACACCAGAGAGAGGACACCAGAGAGGACCCCAGAGAAGACACCAGAGAGAAGACACCAGAGAGAGAACACCAGAGAGAGGACACCAGAGAGAGAACACCAGAGAGAGAACGACAGAGAGAGGACACCAGAGAGGACCCCAGAGAGAGAACACCAGAGAGAAGACACCAGAGAGAGGACCCCAGAGAGAAGACACTAGAGAGAGAACGACAGAGAGAGGACCCCAGAGAGGACCCCAGAGAGAGGACACCAGAGAGAGGACCCCAGAGAGAAGACACCAGAGAGAAGACACCAGAGAGAGGACCCCAGAGAGAGAACACCAGAGAGAGAACGACAGAGAGAGGACACCAGAGAGAGGACCCCAGAGAGGACCCCAGAGAGAGGACACCAGAGAGGACCCCAGAGAGAGAACACCAGAGAGAGAGCGACAGAGAGAGGACCCCAGAGAGAGGACACCAGAGAGAGAACGACAGAGAGAGGACCCCAGAGAGAGGACCCCAGAGAGAGAACACCAGAGAGAGGACACCAGAGAGAGAACGACAGAGAGAGGACCCCAGAGAGAGAACACCAGAGAGAGAACGACAGTGAGAGGACCCCAGAGAGAGGACCCCAGAGAGAGGACACCAGAGAGGACCCCAGAGAGAGAACACCAGAGAGAGAGCGACAGAGAGAGGACCCCAGAGAGAGGACCCCAGAGAGAGAACACCAGAGAGAGGACACCAGAGAGAGAACGACAGAGAGAGGACCCCAGAGAGAGAACACCAGAGAGAGAACGACAGTGAGAGGACCCCAGAGAGAGGACCCCAGAGAGAGAACACCAGAGATAGAACACCAGAGAGAGAACACCAGAGAGAGGACACCAGAGAGAGGACCCCAGAGAGAGGACCCCAGAGAGAGGACCCCAGAGAGAGAACACCAGAGAGAGAGCGACAGAGAGAGGACCCCAGAGATAGAACACCAGAGAGAGAACGACAGAGAGAGGACACCAGAGAGAGGACCCCAGAGAGAGGACCCCAGAGAGAGGACCCCAGAGAGAGGACCCCAGAGAGAGAACACCAGAGAGAGAACGACAGAGAGAGGACACCAGAGAGAGGACCCCAGAGAGAGGACCCCAGAGAGAAGACACCAGAGAGAGGACCCCACAGAGAGGACACAAGAGAGAGGACCCCACAGAGAGGACACAAGAGAGAGGACACCAGAGAGAAGACACCAGAGAGAGGACCCCAGAGAGAGGACACCAGAGAGAAGACACCAGAGAGAGGACCCCAGAGAGAGGACCCCAGAGAGGGGACCCCAGAGAAGACACCAGAGAGAAGACACTAGAGAGAGGACCCCAGAGAGAAGACACCAGAGAGAGGACCCCGGAGAGAGGACACCAGAGAGAGAACGACAGAGAGAGGACCCCAGAGAGAGGACACCAGAGAGAGAACACCAGAGAGAGAACACCAGAGAGAGGACACCAGAGAGAGGACCCCAGAGAGAGGACCCCAGAGAGAGAACACCAGAGAGAGAGCGACAGAGAGAGGACCCCAGAGAGAGAACACCAGAGAGAGGACCCCAGAGATAGAACACCAGAGAGAGAACACCAGAGAGAGGACACCAGAGAGAGGACCCCAGAGAGAGGACCCCAGAGAGAGAACACCAGAGAGAGAGCGACAGAGAGAGGACCCCAGAGAGAGAACACCAGAGAGAGAACGACAGTGAGAGGACCCCAGAGAGAGGACCCCAGAGAGAGGACCCCAGAAATAGAACACCAGAGAGAGAACACCAGAGAGAGGACCCCAGAGAGAGGACCCCAGAGAGAGGACCCCAGAGATAGAACACCAGAGAGAGAACGACAGAGAGAGGTCACCAGAGAGAGGACCCCAGAGAGAGGACCCCAGAGAGAGGACCCCAGAGAGAGGACCCCAGAGAGAGAACACCAGAGAGAGAGCGACAGAGAGAGGACCCCAGAGAGAGGACCCCAGAGAGAGGACCCCAGAGATAGAACACCAGAGAGAGAACGACAGAGAGAGGACACCAGAGAGAAGACCCCAGAGAGAGGACCCCAGAGAGAGGACCCCAGAGAGAGGACCCCAGAGAGAGAACACCAGAGAGAGAACGACAGAGAGAGGACCCCAGAGAGAGAACACCAGAGAGAGAACGACAGAGAGAGGACACCAGAGAGAAGACCCCAGAGAGAGGACCCCAGAGAGAGGACCCCAGAGAGAGAACACCAGAGAGAGAACGACAGAGAGAGGACCCCAGAGAGAGGACCCCAGAGAGAGGACCCCAGAGAGAGAACACCAGAGAGAGAACGACAGAGAGAGGACCCCAGAGAGAGAACACCAGAGAGAGAACGACAGAGAGAGGACCCCAGAGAGAGAACACCAGAGAGAGAACGACAGAGAGAGGACCCCAGAGAGAGGACCCCAGAGAGAGGACCCCAGAGAGAGAACACCAGAGAGAGGACCCCAGAGAGAGAACACCAGAGAGAGGACCCCAGAGAGAGAACGACAGAGAGAGGACACCAGAGAGAGGACCCCAGAGAGAGAACGACAGAGAGAGGACACCAGAGAGAGAACGACAGAGAGAGAACGACAGAGAGAGGACACCAGAGAGAGGACCCCAGAGAGAAGACACCAGAGAGAGGACCCCACAGAGAGGACACAAGAGAGAGGACCCCACAGAGAGGACACAAGAGAGAGGACACCAGAGAGAGGACCCCAGAGAGAGGACACCAGAGAGAAGACACCAGAGAGAGGACCCCAGAGAGAGGACCCCAGAGAGGACCACAGAGAAAGGACCCCAGAGAGAGAACACCAGAGAGAGAACGACAGAGAGAGGACACCAGAGAGAGGACCCCAGAGAGAGGACACCAGAGAGAGGACCCCAGAGAGAGAACACCAGAGAGAGAACGACAGAGAGAGGACACCAGAGAGAGGACCCCAGAGAGAGGACCCCACAGAGAGGACACAAGAGAGAGGACCCCCACAGAGAGGACACCAGGGAGAAGACACTAGAGAGAGGACCCCAGAGAGAAGACACCAGAGAGAGGACCCCGGAGAGAGGGCCACAGAGAGAGGACCCCAGAGAAAGGACCCCAGAGAGAGAACCACAGAGAGAGGACCCCAGAGAGAGAACCCCAGAGAGAGAACACCAGAGAGAGAACGACAGAGAGAGGACACCAGAGAGAGGACCCCAGAGAGAGGACCCCAGAGAGAGGACCCCAGAGAGAGAACACCAGAGAGAGAACGACAGAGAGAGGACACCAGAGAGAGGACCCCAGAGAGAGGACACCAGAGAGAGGACCCCAGAGAGAGAACACCAGAGAGAGAACGACAGAGAGAGGACACCAGAGAGAGGACCCCAGAGAGAGGACCCCACAGAGAGGACACAAGAGAGAGGACCCCCACAGAGAGGACACAAGAGAGAGGACACCAGAGAGAGGACACCAGAGAGAGGACACCAGAGAGAGGACACCAGAGAGAGGACCCCAGAGAGAGGACACCAGAGAGAGGGCCACAGATAAAGGACACCAGAGAGAGAGCCACAGATAAAGGACACCAGAGAGAGGACACCAGAGAGAGGGCCACAGAGAAAGGACACCAGAGAGAAGACACCAGAGAGAGGACACCAGAGAGAAGACACCAGAGAAAGGACCCCAGATAGAGGACCCCAGAAAGAGGACCCCAGAGAGACGACCACAGAGAGAGGACCCCAGAGAGAGGACACCAGAGAGAGGACACCAGAGAGAGGACCCCAGAGAGGGGACCCAGAGAGAGGACACCAGAGAGAGAGGACACCAGAGAGAGGAACCCAGAGAGAGAGGACCCCAGAGAGAGAGGACACCAGAGAGAGGACCCCAGAGAGAGGACACCAGAGAGAGGACACCAGAGAGAGGACACCAGAGAGAGGACCCCAGAGAGAGGACACCAGAGAGAGGACACCAGAGAGAGGACACCAGAGAGAGGACACCAGAGAGGACCCCAGAGAGAGGACACCAGAGAGGACCCCAGAGAGAGGACACCAGAGAGAGGACACCAGAGAGAAGACACCAGAGAGAGGACACCAGAGAGGACCCCAGAGAGAGGACACCAGAGAGAGGACACCAGAGAGAAGACACCAGAGAGAGGACACCAGAGAGGACCCCAGAGAGAGGACACCAGAGAGAGGACACCAGAGAGAAGACACCAGAGAGAGGACACCAGAGAGAGGACCCCAGAGAGGACCCCAGAGAGAGGACACCAGAGAGAGGACCCCAGAGAGGACCCCAGAGAGAGGACACCAGAGAGAGGACACCAGAGAGAGGACCCCAGAGAGGACCCCAGAGAGAGGACACCAGAGAGAGGACACCAGAGAGGACCCCAGAGAAGACACCAGAGAGAAGACACCAGAGAGAGAACACCAGAGAGAGGACACCAGAGAGGACCCCAGAGAGAGGACACCAGAGAGAAGACACCAGAGAGAGAACACCAGAGAGAGGACACCAGAGAGAGAACACCAGAGAGAGAACGACAGAGAGAGGACACCAGAGAGGACCCCAGAGAGAGGACACCAGAGAGAAGACACCAGAGAGAGGACCCCAGAGAGAAGACACTAGAGAGAGAACGACAGAGAGAGGACCCCAGAGAGGACCCCAGAGAGAGGACACCAGAGAGAGGACCCCAGAGAGAAGACACCAGAGAGAAGACACCAGAGAGAGGACCCCAGAGAGAGAACACCAGAGAGAGAACGACAGAGAGAGGACACCAGAGAGAGGACCCCAGAGAGGACCCCAGAGAGAGGACACCAGAGAGGACCCCAGAGAGAGAACACCAGAGAGAGAGCGACAGAGAGAGGACCCCAGAGAGAGGACACCAGAGAGAGAACGACAGAGAGAGGACCCCAGAGAGAGGACCCCAGAGAGAGAACACCAGAGAGAGGACACCAGAGAGAGAACGACAGAGAGAGGACCCCAGAGAGAGAACACCAGAGAGAGAACGACAGTGAGAGGACCCCAGAGAGAGGACCCCAGAGAGAGAACACCAGAGATAGAACACCAGAGAGAGAACACCAGAGAGAGGACACCAGAGAGAGGACCCCAGAGAGAGAACACCAGAGAGAGGACACCAGAGAGAGAACGACAGAGAGAGGACCCCAGAGAGAGAACACCAGAGAGAGAACGACAGTGAGAGGACCCCAGAGAGAGGACCCCAGAGAGAGAACACCAGAGATAGAACACCAGAGAGAGAACACCAGAGAGAGGACACCAGAGAGAGGACCCCAGAGAGAGGACCCCAGAGAGAGGACCCCAGAGAGAGAACACCAGAGAGAGAGCGACAGAGAGAGGACCCCAGAGAGAGAACCCCAGAGAGAGAACACCAGAGAGAGAACGACAGAGAGAGGACACCAGAGAGAGGACCCCAGAGAGAGGACCCCAGAGAGAGGACCCCAGAGAGAGAACACCAGAGAGAGAACGACAGAGAGAGGACACCAGAGAGAGGACCCCAGAGAGAGAACACCAGAGAGAGGACACCAGAGAGAGAACGACAGAGAGAGGACACCAGAGAGAGGACCCCAGAGAGAGGACCCCAGAGAGAAGACACCAGAGAGAGGACCCCAGAGAGAGGACCCCAGAGAGGGGACCCCAGAGAAGACACCAGAGAGAAGACACTAGAGAGAGGACCCCAGAGAGAAGACACCAGAGAGAGGACCCCGGAGAGAGGACACAAGAGAGAGGACCCCACAGAGAGGACACAAGAGAGAGGACACCAGAGAGAAGACACCAGAGAGAGGACCCCAGAGAGAGGACACCAGAGAGAAGACACCAGAGAGAGGACCCCAGAGAGAGGACCCCAGAGAGGGGACCCCAGAGAAGACACCAGAGAGAAGACACTAGAGAGAGGACCCCAGAGAGAAGACACCAGAGAGAGGACCCCGGAGAGAGGACACCAGAGAGAGAACGACAGAGAGAGGACCCCAGAGAGAGGACACCAGAGAGAGAACACCAGAGAGAGAACGACAGTGAGAGGACCCCAGAGAGAGGACCCCAGAGAGAGGACCCCAGAGATAGAACACCAGAGAGAGAACACCAGAGAGAGGACACCAGAGAGAGGACCCCAGAGAGAGGACCCCAGAGAGAGAACACCAGAGAGAGAGCGACAGAGAGAGGACCCCAGAGAGAGAACACCAGAGAGAGAACGACAGTGAGAGGACCCCAGAGAGAGGACCCCAGAGAGAGAACGACAGTGAGAGGACCCCAGAGAGAGGACCCCAGAGAGAGGACCCCAGAAATAGAACACCAGAGAGAGAACACCAGAGAGAGGACCCCAGAGAGAGGACCCCAGAGAGAGGACCCCAGAGATAGAACACCAGAGAGAGAACGACAGAGAGAGGACACCAGAGAGAGGACCCCAGAGAGAGGACCCCAGAGAGAGGACCCCAGAGAGAGGACCCCAGAGAGAGAACACCAGAGAGAGAGCGACAGAGAGAGGACCCCAGAGAGAGGACCCCAGAGAGAGGACCCCAGAGATAGAACACCAGAGAGAGAACGACAGAGAGAGGACACCAGAGAGAAGACCCCAGAGAGAGGACCCCAGAGAGAGGACCCCAGAGAGAGAACACCAGAGAGAGAACGACAGAGAGAGGACCCCAGAGAGAGAACACCAGAGAGAGAACGACAGAGAGAGGACACCAGAGAGAGAACACCAGAGAGAGAACGACAGAGAGAGGACACCAGAGAGAAGACCCCAGAGAGAGGACCCCAGAGAGAGGACCCCAGAGAGAGAACACCAGAGAGAGAACGACAGAGAGAGGACCCCAGAGAGAGGACCCCAGAGAGAGGACCCCAGAGAGAGAACACCAGAGAGAGAACGACAGAGAGAGGACCCCAGAGAGAGAACACCAGAGAGAGAACGACAGAGAGAGGACCCCAGAGAGAGAACACCAGAGAGAGAACGACAGAGAGAGGACCCCAGAGAGAGAACACCAGAGAGAGAACGACAGAGAGAGGACCCCAGAGAGAGGACCCCAGAGAGAGGACCCCAGAGAGAGAACACCAGAGAGAGGACCCCAGAGAGAGAACACCAGAGAGAGGACCCCAGAGAGAGAACGACAGAGAGAGGACACCAGAGAGAGGACCCCAGAGAGAGAACGACAGAGAGAGGACACCAGAGAGAGAACGACAGAGAGAGAACGACAGAGAGAGGACACCAGAGAGAGGACCCCAGAGAGAAGACACCAGAGAGAGGACCCCACAGAGAGGACACAAGAGAGAGGACCCCACAGAGAGGACACAAGAGAGAGGACACCAGAGAGAGGACCCCAGAGAGAGGACACCAGAGAGAAGACACCAGAGAGAGGACCCCAGAGAGAGGACCCCAGAGAGGACCACAGAGAAGACACCAGGGAGAAGACACTAGAGAGAGGACCCCAGAGAGAAGACACCAGAGGGAGGACCCCGGAGAGAGGGCCACAGAGAGAGGACCCCAGAGAAAGGACCCCAGAGAGAGAACCACAGAGAGAGGACCCCAGAGAGAGAACACCAGAGAGAGAACGACAGAGAGAGGACACCAGAGAGAGGACCCCAGAGAGAGGACCCCAGAGAGAGGACCCCAGAGAGAGAACACCAGAGAGAGAACGACAGAGAGAGGACACCAGAGAGAGGACCCCAGAGAGAGGACCCCAGAGAGAGAACACCAGAGAGAGAACGACAGAGAGAGGACACCAGAGAGAGGACCCCAGAGAGAGGACCCCACAGAGAGGACACAAGAGAGAGGACACCAGAGAGAGGACACCAGAGAGAGGACACCAGAGAGAGGACCCCAGAGAGAGGACACCAGAGAGAGGGCCACAGATAAAGGACACCAGAGAGAGAGCCACAGATAAAGGACACCAGAGAGAGGACACCAGAGAGAGGGCCACAGAGAAAGGACACCAGAGAGAAGACACCAGAGAGAGGACACCAGAGAGAAGACACCAGAGAAAGGACCCCAGATAGAGGACCCCAGAAAGAGGACCCCAGAGAGACGACCACAGAGAGAGGACCCCAGAGAGAGGACACCAGAGAGAGGACACCAGAGAGAGGACCCCAGAGAGGGGACCCAGAGAGAGGACACCAGAGAGAGAGGACACCAGAGAGAGGACCCCAGAGAGAGAGGACCCCAGAGAGAGAGGACACCAGAGAGAGGACCCCAGAGAGAGGACACCAGAGAGAGGACACCAGAGAGAGGACACCAGAGAGAGGACACCAGAGAGAGGACCCCAGAGAGAGGACACCAGAGAGAGGACACCAGAGAGAGGACACCAGAGAGAGGACACCAGAGAGGACCCCAGAGAGAGGACACCAGAGAGGACCCCAGAGAGAGGACACCAGAGAGAGGACGCCAGAGAGAGGACACCAGAGAGAGGACACCAGAGAGAAGACACCAGAGAGAGGACACCAGAGAGGACCCCAGAGAGAGGACACCAGAGAGAGGACACCAGAGAGAAGACACCAGAGAGAGGACACCAGAGAGGACCCCAGAGAGAGGACACCAGAGAGAGGACACCAGAGAGAAGACACCAGAGAGAGGACACCAGAGAGAGGACCCCAGAGAGGACCCCAGAGAGAGGACACCAGAGAGAGGACCCCAGAGAGGACCCCAGAGAGAGGACACCAGAGAGAGGACACCAGAGAGAGGACCCCAGAGAGGACCCCAGAGAGAGGACACCAGAGAGAGGACACCAGAGAGGACCCCAGAGAAGACACCAGAGAGAAGACACCAGAGAGAGAACACCAGAGAGAGGACACCAGAGAGGACCCCAGAGAGAGGACACCAGAGAGAAGACACCAGAGAGAGAACACCAGAGAGAGGACACCAGAGAGAGAACACCAGAGAGAGAACGACAGAGAGAGGACACCAGAGAGGACCCCAGAGAGAGGACACCAGAGAGAAGACACCAGAGAGAGGACCCCAGAGAGAAGACACTAGAGAGAGAACGACAGAGAGAGGACCCCAGAGAGGACCCCAGAGAGAGGACACCAGAGAGAGGACCCCAGAGAGAAGACACCAGAGAGAAGACACCAGAGAGAGGACCCCAGAGAGAGAACACCAGAGAGAGAACGACAGAGAGAGGACACCAGAGAGAGGACCCCAGAGAGGACCCCAGAGAGAGGACACCAGAGAGGACCCCAGAGAGAGAACACCAGAGAGAGAGCGACAGAGAGAGGACCCCAGAGAGAGGACACCAGAGAGAGAACGACAGAGAGAGGACCCCAGAGAGAGGACCCCAGAGAGAGAACACCAGAGAGAGGACACCAGAGAGAGAACGACAGAGAGAGGACCCCAGAGAGAGAACACCAGAGAGAGAACGACAGTGAGAGGACCCCAGAGAGAGGACCCCAGAGAGAGAACACCAGAGATAGAACACCAGAGAGAGAACACCAGAGAGAGGACACCAGAGAGAGGACCCCAGAGAGAGGACCCCAGAGAGAGGACCCCAGAGAGAGAACACCAGAGAGAGAGCGACAGAGAGAGGACCCCAGAGATAGAACACCAGAGAGAGAACGACAGAGAGAGGACACCAGAGAGAGGACCCCAGAGAGAGGACCCCAGAGAGAGGACCCCAGAGAGAGGACCCCAGAGAGAGAACACCAGAGAGAGAACGACAGAGAGAGGACACCAGAGAGAGGACCCCAGAGAGAGAACACCAGAGAGAGGACACCAGAGAGAGAACGACAGAGAGAGGACACCAGAGAGGACCCCAGAGAGAGGACCCCAGAGAGAAGACACCAGAGAGAGGACCCCACAGAGAGGACACAAGAGAGAGGACCCCACAGAGAGGACACAAGAGAGAGGACACCAGAGAGAAGACACCAGAGAGAGGACCCCAGAGAGAGGACACCAGAGAGAAGACACCAGAGAGAGGACCCCAGAGAGAGGACCCCAGAGAGGGGACCCCAGAGAAGACACCAGAGAGAAGACACTAGAGAGAGGACCCCAGAGAGAAGACACCAGAGAGAGGACCCCGGAGAGAGGACACCAGAGAGAGAACGACAGAGAGAGGACCCCAGAGAGAGGACACCAGAGAGAGAACACCAGAGAGAGAACGACAGTGAGAGGACCCCAGAGAGAGGACCCCAGAGAGAGGACCCCAGAGATAGAACACCAGAGAGAGAACACCAGAGAGAGGACACCAGAGAGAGGACCCCAGAGAGAGGACCCCAGAGAGAGAACACCAGAGAGAGAGCGACAGAGAGAGGACCCCAGAGAGAGAACACCAGAGAGAGAACGACAGTGAGAGGACCCCAGAGAGAGGACCCCAGAGAGAGGACCCCAGAAATAGAACACCAGAGAGAGAACACCAGAGAGAGGACCCCAGAGAGAGGACCCCAGAGAGAGGACCCCAGAGATAGAACACCAGAGAGAGAACGATAGAGAGAGGACACCAGAGAGAGGACCCCAGAGAGAGGACCCCAGAGAGAGGACCCCAGAGAGAGGACCCCAGAGAGAGAACACCAGAGAGAGAGCGACAGAGAGAGGACCCCAGAGAGAGGACCCCAGAGAGAGGACCCCAGAGATAGAACACCAGAGAGAGAACGACAGAGAGAGGACACCAGAGAGAAGACCCCAGAGAGAGGACCCCAGAGAGAGGACCCCAGAGAGAGAACACCAGAGAGAGAACGACAGAGAGAGGACCCCAGAGAGAGAACACCAGAGAGAGAACGACAGAGAGAGGACACCAGAGAGAGAACACCAGAGAGAGAACGACAGAGAGAGGACACCAGAGAGAAGACCCCAGAGAGAGGACCCCAGAGAGAGGACCCCAGAGAGAGAACACCAGAGAGAGAACGACAGAGAGAGGACCCCAGAGAGAGGACCCCAGAGAGAGGACCCCAGAGAGAGAACACCAGAGAGAGAACGACAGAGAGAGGACCCCAGAGAGAGAACACCAGAGAGAGAACGACAGAGAGAGGACCCCAGAGAGAGAACACCAGAGAGAGAACGACAGAGAGAGGACCCCAGAGAGAGAACACCAGAGAGAGAACGACAGAGAGAGGACCCCAGAGAGAGGACCCCAGAGAGAGGACCCCAGAGAGAGAACACCAGAGAGAGGACCCCAGAGAGAGAACACCAGAGAGAGGACCCCAGAGAGAGAACGACAGAGAGAGGACACCAGAGAGAGGACCCCAGAGAGAGAACGACAGAGAGAGGACACCAGAGAGAGAACGACAGAGAGAGAACGACAGAGAGAGGACACCAGACAGAGGACCCCAGAGAGAAGACACCAGAGAGAGGACCCCACAGAGAGGACACAAGAGAGAGGACCCCACAGAGAGGACACAAGAGAGAGGACACCAGAGAGAGGACCCCAGAGAGAGGACACCAGAGAGAAGACACCAGAGAGAGGACCCCAGAGAGAGGACCCCAGAGAGGACCAC
This sequence comes from Lithobates septentrionalis, assembly GCA_037952835.1. NCBI lineage: Eukaryota > Metazoa > Chordata > Amphibia > Anura > Ranidae > Lithobates > Lithobates septentrionalis. The sequence continues at coordinate 287,440 of JBBDGP010003282.1, read as the reverse complement.
AGAGAAGACACCAGGGAGAAGACACTAGAGAGAGGACCCCAGAGAGAAGACACCAGAGAGAGGACCCCGGAGAGAGGGCCACAGAGAGAGGACCCCAGAGAAAGGACCCCAGAGAGAGAACCACAGAGAGAGGACCCCAGAGAGAGAACCCCAGAGAGAGAACACCAGAGAGAGAACGACAGAGAGAGGACACCAGAGAGAGGACCCCAGAGAGAGGACCCCAGAGAGAGGACCCCAGAGAGAGAACACCAGAGAGAGAACGACAGAGAGAGGACACCAGAGAGAGGACCCCAGAGAGAGGACCCCAGAGAGAGAACACCAGAGAGAGAACGACAGAGAGAGGACACCAGAGAGAGGACCCCAGAGAGAGGACCCCACAGAGAGGACACAAGAGAGAGGACCCCCACAGAGAGGACACAAGAGAGAGGACACCAGAGAGAGGACACCAGAGAGAGGACACCAGAGAGAGGACACCAGAGAGAGGACCCCAGAGAGAGGACACCAGAGAGAGGGCCACAGATAAAGGACACCAGAGAGAGAGCCACAGATAAAGGACACCAGAGAGAGGACACCAGAGAGAGGGCCACAGAGAAAGGACACCAGAGAGAAGACACCAGAGAGAGGACACCAGAGAGAAGACACCAGAGAAAGGACCCCAGATAGAGGACCCCAGAAAGAGGACCCCAGAGAGACGACCACAGAGAGAGGACCCCAGAGAGAGGACACCAGAGAGAGGACACCAGAGAGAGGACCCCAGAGAGGGGACCCAGAGAGAGGACACCAGAGAGAGAGGACACCAGAGAGAGGACCCCAGAGAGAGAGGACCCCAGAGAGAGAGGACACCAGAGAGAGGACACCAGAGAGAGGACCCCAGAGAGAGAGGACCCCAGAGAGAGAGGACACCAGAGAGAGGACACCAGAGAGAGAACGACAGAGAGAACACACCAGAGAGAGGACCCCAGAGAGAGAACACCAGAGAGAGAACGACAGAGAGAGGACCCCAGAGAGAGAGGACCCCAGAGAGAGAGGACACCAGAGAGAGGACCCCAGAGAGAGAACGACAGAGAGAGGACAACAGAGAGAGGACCCCAGAGAGAGGACCCCAGAGAGAAGACACCAGAGAGAGGACCCCACAGAGAGGACCCCAGAGAGGACCACAGAGAAGACACCAGAGAGAAGACACTAGAGAGAGGACCCCAGAGAGAAGACACCAGAGAGAGGACCCCCGAGAGAGGACCCCAGAGAGAGAACCACAGAGAGAGGACCCCAGAGAAAGGACCCCAGAGAGAGAACCCCAGAGAGAGAACCCCAGAGAGAGAACACCAGAGAGAGAACCCCAGAGAGAGAACACCAGAGAGAGAACGACAGAGAGAGGAAACCAGAGAGAGGACCCCAGAGAGAGGACCCCAGAGAGAGAACACCAGAGAGAGAACACAAGAGAGAGAACGACAGAGAGAGGACACCAGAGAGAGGACCCCAGAGAGAGGACCCCAGAGAGAGGACCCCAGAGAGAGGACACCAGAGAGAGGACCCCAGAGAGAGGACCCCAGAGAGAGGACACCAGAGAGAGGACCTCAGAGAGAGAACACCAGAGAGAGAACGACAGAGAGAGGACACCAGAGAGAGGACCCCAGAGAGAGGACCCCAGAGAGAGAACACCAGAGAGAGAACGACAGAGAGAGGACACCAGAGAGAGGACCCCAGAGAGAGGACCCCAGAGAGAAGACACCAGAGAGAGGACCCCACAGAGAGGACACAAGAGAGAGGACCCCACAGAGAGGACACCAGAGAGAGGACACCAGAGAGAGGACACCAGAGAGAGGACACCAGAGAGAGGGCCACAGAGAGAGGACCACATAGAGAGAGGACACCACAGAGAGGACCCCAGAGAGAAGACACCAGAGAGAGGAACCCAGAGAGAGGACCACAGGGAGAGAGGACACCAGAGAGAGGACACCAGAGAGAGGGCCACAGATAAAGGACACCAGAGAGAGAGGACACCAGAGAGAGGACACCAGAGAGAGGGCCACAGAGAAGGGACACCAGAGAGAAGACACCAGAGAGAGGACCCCGGAGAGAGGGCCACTGAGAGAGGACACCAGAGAGAAGACACCAGAGAAAGGACCCCAGATAGAGGACCCCAGAAAGAGGACCCCAGAGAGACGACCACAGAGAAAGGACCACAGAGAAAGGACCCCAGAGAGAGAACCACAGAGAGAGGACCCCAGAGAGAGGACCCCAGAGAGAGAACCCCAGAGAGAGAACACCAGAGAGAGAACGACAGAGAGAGGACACCAGAGAGAGGACCCCAGAGAGAAGACACCAGACGAAGGACCCCACAGAGAGGACACAAGAGAGAGGACCCCACAGAGAGGACACAAGAGAGAAGACACCAGAGAGAGGACACCAGAGAGAGGACACCAGAGAGAGGGCCACAGAGAGAGGACCACATAGCGAGAGGACACCACAGAGAGGACCCCAGAGAGAAGACACCAGAGAGAGGAACCCAGAGAGAGGACCACAGGGAGAGAGGACACCAGAGAGAGGACACCAGAGAGAGGGCCACAGAGAAAGGACACCAGAGAGAGAGGACACCAGAGAGAGGACACCAGAGAGAAGACCACAGATAGAGAGGACACCACAGAGAGGACCCCAGAGAGAGGACACCAGAGAGAGGATCACAGAGAGAGGACACCAGAGAGAGGACCACAGAGAGAGGACCCCAGAGAGAAGACACTAGAGAGAGGAACCCAGAGAGAAGACACCAGAGAGAGGAACACAGAGAGAGGACCACAGGGAGAGAGGACACCAGAGAGAGGACACCAGAGAGAGGGCCACAGAGAGAGGAACCCAGAGAGAGGACACCAGAGAAAGGACACCAGAGAGAGGAACACAGAGAGAGGACACCAGAGAGAGGACACCAGAGAGAGGGCCACAGAGAGAGGACACCAGAGAGAGGGCCACAGAGAGAGGACACCAGAGAGAAGACACCAGAGAGTAGATACCAGAGAGAGGACCCCAGAGAGAGAGGACACCAGAGAGAGGACACCAGAGAGAGGACACCAGAGAGAGGACCCCAGAGAGGGGACCCAGAGAGAGGACACCAGAGAGAGAGGACACCAGAGAGAGGACCCCAGAGAGAGAGGACCCCAGAGAGAGAGGACACCAGAGAGAGGACACCAGAGAGAGGACCCCAGAGAGAGAGAGGACCCCAGAGAGAGAGGACACCAGAGAGAGGACACCAGAGAGAGGACCCCAGAGAGAGGACACAAGAGAGAGGACCCCAGAGAGAGAACGCCAGAGAGAGGACACCAGAGAGAAAACACCAAAGAGAGGACACCAAAGAGAAGACAACAGAGAGAAGACACAAGAGAGAGGACCACAGAGAGAAGACACCAGAGAGAAGATACCAGAGAGAGGTCACCAGAGAGAGGACCCCAGAGAGAGGACCCCAGAGAGAGGACCCCAGAAAGAGAATGCCAGAGAGAGGACACCAGAGAGAGGACCCCTGAGAGAGGACACAAGAGAGAGGACCCCAGAGAGAGGACCCCAGAGAGAGAACGCCAGAGAGAAGACACCAAAGAGAGGACACCAGAGAGAGAACACCAGAGAGAGGACGCCAGAGAGAGGACACCAGAGAGAGGACACCAGAGAGAGGACCCCAGAGAGAGAGGACCCCAGAGAGAGAGGACACCAGAGAGAGGACACCAGAGAGAAAACACCAAAGAGAAGACAACAGAGAGAAGACACAAGAGAGAGGACCACAGAGAGAAGACACCAGAGAGAAGATACCAGAGAGAGGTCACCAGAGAGAGGACCCCAGAGAGAGGACCCCAGAGAGAGGACCCCAGAAAGAGAATGCCAGAGAGAGGACACCAGAGAGAGGACCCCTGAGAGAGGACACAAGAGAGAGGACCCCAGAGAGAGGACCCCAGAGAGAGGACCCCAGAGAGAGAACGCCAGAGAGAAGACACCAAAGAGAGGACACCAGAGAGAGAACGCCAGAGAGAGGTCACCAGAGAGAGGACCCCAGAGAGAGAACGCCAGAGAGAGGACACCAGAGAGAGGACACCAGAGAGAGGACACCAGAGAACTCCTTTTGGATAACAGCCAACCCCGGCTCTAAAAAACGGTACCAGGGTGATGCCTGCAGCTGCATATCACCCCGATATACCCCTTAAATCCGAGGCCACATATGTGTGTACGATCGGCACTAAGGGGTTATGAACTTTCAATTCTAGTTTGTCAGCGTTTACCTGATGTCTCTTTTTCGTTGAAAACACGTGATATTTATCATCTTACATGTATTCATTTATTATGATTTCTTTCTTTTCTTCTATTGATGTTTTCATTTTGTTTGATTATTTCAGTTGGTGAGTATTTGTTTTTATGTGTTTATATTTGTCCCTGGCCTCTGACTGACGTTCCTGGAGCACCTCTACAGGGATGGATCTGTAGAACACGGATCAGTTAGGCGTGTCTTTGTAATGATCAAGCCCATTTCTGGTGTGTGAAACACGTCTACCTTAACCACTGCTGGTGTCCTCTCCCTGGTGTCCTCTCTCTGGTGTCCTCTCCCTGGTGTCCTCTCTCTGGTGTCCTCTCCCTGGTGTCCTCTCTCTGGTGTCCTCTCTCTGGTGTCCTCTCTCTGGGGTCCTCTCTCTGGTGTCCTCTCTCTAGTGTCCTCTCTCTGGTTTCCTCTCCCTGGTGTCCTCTCTCTGGTGTCCTCTCTCTGGTGTCCTCTCTCTCTGTGGCCTCTCTCTGGGGTCCTCTCTCTGGGGTCCTGTCTCTGTGGTCCTCTCTCTAGTGTCTTCTCTCTGGTGTCCTCTCTCTGGTGTCCTCTCTCTGGTGTCCTCTCTCTGGGGTCCTCTCTCTAGTGTCCTCTCTCTGGGGTCCTCTCTCTAGTGTCCTCTCTCTGGTGTCCCCTCTCTGGTGTCCTCTCTCTGGGGTCCTCTCTCTGGTGTCTTGTCTCTGTGGTCCTCTCTCTAGTGTGTTCTCTGTGGTGTCCTCTCTCTAGTGTCTTCTCTCTGGTGTCCTTTCTCTAGTGTCCTCTCTCTGGGGTCCTCTCTCTGGGGTCCTCTCTCTAGTGTCCTCTCTCTGGTGTCCTCTCTCTGGTGTCCTGTCTCTGTGGTCCTCTCTCTAGTGTGTTCTCTGTGGTGTCCTCTCTCTGGTGTCCTCTCTCTAGTGTCCTCTCTCTGGGGTCCTCTCTCTGGTGTCCTCTCTCTAGTGTCCTCTCTCTGGTTTCCTCTCCCTGGTGTCCTCTCTCTGGTGTCCTCTCTCTGGTGTCCTCTCTCTCTGTGGCCTCTCTCTGGGGTCCTCTCTCTGGGGTCCTGTCTCTGTGGTCCTCTCTCTAGTGTCCTCTCTCTGGTGTCCTCTCTCTGGTGTCCTCTCTCTGGTGTCCTCTCTCTGGGGTCCTCTCTCTAGTGTCCTCTCTCTGGGGTCCTCTCTCTAGTGTCCTCTCTCTGGGGTCCTCTCTCTAGTGTCCTCTCTCTGGTGTCCCCTCTCTGGTGTCCTCTCTCTGGGGTCCTCTCTCTGGTGTCTTGTCTCTGTGGTCCTCTCTCTAGTGTGTTCTCTGTGGTGTCCTCTCTCTAGTGTCTTCTCTCTGGTGTCCTTTCTCTAGTGTCCTCTCTCTGGGGTCCTCTCTCTGGGGTCCTCTCTCTAGTGTCCTCTCTCTGGTGTCCTCTCTCTGGTGTCCTGTCTCTGTGGTCCTCTCTCTAGTGTGTTCTCTGTGGTGTCTTCTCTCTGGTGTCCTTTCTCTAGTGTCCTCTCTCTGGGGTCCTCTCTCTGGGGTCCTCTCTCTAGTGTCCTCTCTCTGGTGTCCTCTCTCTGGTGTCCTGTCTCTGTGGTCCTCTCTCTAGTGTGTTCTCTCTGGTGTCCTCTCTCTAGTGTCTTCTCTCTGGTGTCCTGTCTCTGGTGTCCTCTCTCTGGGGTCCTGTCTCTGGTGTCCTCTCTCTGGTGTTCTCTCTCTGGGGTCCTCTCTCTGGGGTCCTCTCTCTGGTATCTTCTCTCTGGTGTCCTCTCTCTGTGGTCCTCTCTCTGGTGTCCTCTGTCTGGTGTCCCCTCTCTGGTGTCCTCTCTTTGGTGTCCTCTCTCTGGGGTCCCTCCTCTGGTGTCCTCTCTCTGTGGTACTCTCTCTGGGGTCCTCTCTCTGGGGTCCTCTCTCTGGTATCTTCTCTCTGTGGTCCTCTCTCTGGGGTCCTCTGTCTGGTGTCCTCTCTCTGGGGTCCTCTCTCTGGGGTCCTCTCTCTGGGGTACCCTCTCTGGTGTCCTCTCTTTGGTGTCCTCTCTCTGGGGTCCTCTCTCTGGGGTCCCCCTCTTGTGTCCTCTCTCTGTGGTACTCTATCTGGGGTCCCCCCTCTTATGTCCTCTCTCTGTGGTACTCTCTCTGGTGTCCTCTCTCTGGTGTCCTTTCTCTGGTGTCCTCTCTCTGGTGTCCTCTCTCTGGGGTCCTCTCTCTGGGGTCCTCTCTCTGTTATCTTCTCTCTGTGGTCCTCTCTATGGTGTCCTCTCTCTGGGGTCCTCTGTCTGGTGTCCTCTCTCTGGTGTCCTCTCTCTGGGGTCCTCTCTCTGGGGTACCCTCTCTGGTGTCCTCTCTTTGGTGTCCTCTCTATGGTGTCCTCTCTCTGGGGTCCCCCCTCTTGTGTCCTCTCTCTGTGGTACTCTTTCTGGGGTCCTCTATCTGGGGTCCCCCCTCTTGTGTCCTCTCTCTGTGGTACTCTCTCTGGTGTCCTCTCTCTGGTGTCCTCTCTCTGGTGTCCTCTCTCTGTGGTCCTCTCTCTGTGGTCCTCTCTCTGGTGTCCTCTGTCTGGTGTCCCCTCTCTGGTGTCCTCTCTTTTGTGTCCTCTCTCTGGGGTCCCCCCTCTGGTGTCCTCTCTCTGTGGTCCCCCCTCTGGTGTCCTCTCTCTGTGGTACTCTCTCTGGGGTCCTCTCTCTGGGGTCCTCTCTCTGGTATCTTCTCTCTGGTGTCATCTCTCTGGGGTCCTCTCTATGGTGTCCTCCCTCTGGTGTCCTCTCTCTGGGGTCCTCTCTATGGTGTCCTCTCTCTGGGGTCCTCTCTATGGTGTACTCCCTCTGGTGTCCTCTCTCTGGGGTCCTCTCTATGGTGTCCTCTCTTTGGTGTCCTCTCTCTGGTGTCCTCTCTCTGGGGTCCTCTCTCTGGGGTCCCCCCTCTTGTGTCCTCTCTCTGTGGTACTCTCTCTGGGGTCCCCCCTCTTGTGTCCTCTCTCTGTGGTACTCTCTCTGGGGTCCTCTCTCTCTGGGTCCTCTCTCTGGTGTCCTCTCTCTCTGGGGTTCTCTCTCTGGTGTCCTCTCTCTGGGGTCCTCCCTCTGGGGTCCTCTCTCTGGGGTCCCCCCTCTGGTGTCCTCTCTCTGGTGTCCTCTCTCTGGGATCCTCCCTCTGGCGTCCTCTCTCTGGGGTCCTCCCTCTGGTGTCCTCTCTCTGGGGTCCCCCCTCTGGTGTCCTCTCTCTGGGGTTCTCTCTCTAGGGTCCTCTCTCTGGGGTTCTCTCTCTGGTGTCCTATCTTTGGGGTTCTCTCTCTGGGGTCCCCCCTCTTGTGTCCTCTCTCTGGGGTACCCCCTCTGGTGTCCTCTCTCTGGGGTTCTCTCTCTAGGGTCCTCTCTCTGGGGTTCTCTCTCTGGTGTCCTATCTTTGGGGTTCTCTCTCTGGGGTCCCCCCTCTTGTGTCCTCTCTCTGGGGTCCTCTCTCTCTGGTGTCCTCTCTCTGGTGTCCTATCTCTGGGGTCCTCTCTCTCTGGGGTCCCCCCTCTGGTGTCCTCTCTCTGGGGTTCTCTCTCTAGGGTCCTCTCTCTGGTGTCCTATCTTTGGGGTTCTCTCTCTGGGGTCCCCCCTCTTGTGTCCTCTCTCTGGGGTCCTCTCTCTCTGGTGTCCTCTCTCTGGTGTCCTATCTCTGGGGTCCTCTCTCTCTGGGGTTCTCTCTCTAGGGTCCTCTCTCTGGGGTTCTCTCTCTGGGGTTCTCTCTCTAGGGTCCTCTCTCTTGGGTTCTCTCTCTGGGGTCCTCTCTCTCTGGGGTTCTCTCTCTAGGGTCCTCTCTCTGGGGTTCTCTCTCTGGGGTTCTCTCTCTAGGGTCCTCTCTCTTGGGTCCTCTCTCTGGTGTCCTCTCTCTGGGGTTCTCTCTCTGGGGTTCTCTCTCTGGGGTCCTCTCTCTAGGGTCCTATTTCTGGGGTTCTCTCTCTGTGGTCCTCTCTCTGTGGTCCTCTCTCTCTGGGGTCCCCCCTCTTGTGTCCTCTCTCTGGGGTCCTCTCTCTCTGGTGTCCTCTCTCTGGTGTCCTATCTCTGGGGTCCTCTCTCTGGGGTTCTCTCTCTAGGGTCCTCTCTCTGGGGTTCTCTCTCTGGGGTTCTCTCTCTAGGGTCCTCTCTCTTGGGTTCTCTCTCTGGGGTTCTCTCTCTAGGGTCCTCTCTCTGGGGTCCTCTCTCTGGGGTCCTCTCTCTGGTGTCCTCTCTCTGGGGTTCTCTCTCTGGGGTTCTCTCTCTGGGGTCCGCTCTCTAGGGTCCTATTTCTGGGGTTCTCTCTCTGTGGTCCTCTCTCTGTGGTCCTCTCTCTCTGGGGTCCCCCCTCTTGTGTCCTCTCTCTGGGGTCCTCTCTCTCTGGTGTCCTCTCTCTGGTGTCCTATCTCTGGGGTCCTCTCTCTCTGGGGTCCTCTCTCTGGGGTCCTCTCTCTGATGTCTTTTTAGATATTTTCATCTTCTAATAAACTTTACTTGGAGTCCACGTGAAGTGCAGCCATTTCTTGTTCAGACAATTTACCACGGAGGTGAGCCGGGGCGAGCACTCAGGTGTGTGTTTCAGTGGGTGTATCAGTTACACCTGGAGTGGTGAGTTCTTTTCATTTGGACTTTGATCATTATGAAGTCTTTTGAGCCCGACATTGATCATTATCAAGTGCTCTGTGAAGGTTGCAATCCCTTCTTGCTAGTTATTCATTCCAATACCCCTCCCCCCATTTCCAAACATGCTGAATGATGTTGTGGTCTCTCCTCAGATGCTTTTTGGGGTAAGGGCTTTCTGAAATTGGGATTTTATAGACCCAGAAAGCCCAGACCGCAAAAAGACCTGTGGTGGACAAAGGGTCCTCTTCATTCGTGGCCTGGACAGATGGCGGTCCTGTGCCTTGGGATTTCTGTTCCGTCTCCTCATGTTTAGGTATTTTGGGAGGACTCTCCGTGGTTGCGGCAGCTCCAGATCCTGTTTAATCAGAGGGAACAGACACCGCCGGCTGCCCCATTCCTTATTCTGCTAGAAATTCACCAAATCACCTAGCAAGGGTCAGGCCCCATCTCCAGTAAGTACACAGCCTATGGTATCCATAGATGGTGTTCAGCCCCACTTCCCATGTCTGTGGTCATTGACAGCTCCGGTTCTGGTGGTCAGGAGAACCACAGATGGCGATAACAAGCATCTTCATGTCACAATTACAACAACATGTATATTATCCAGAACTCACCTTCATAGCAATGGTCATTTATTATGTATGAAAATCAAAAGTGCTCATTTAAAGGCTTATATGCAAGTTAATGCCATAACAAATATTTGGGGACCTGGATCCTGCCCCAGGGGACGTGTATCAATGCAAAAAAAGTTTCTAAAACAACCATTTTTTCAGGAGCAGTGATTTTAGGAATGCTTAAAGTGAAACAATAAAAATGAAAGAATACTTTAAATATTGTGCCTGGGGGGTCCCCTTAGTTTGCCTGTAAAGTGGGCATCTTTCTGATGTGTTTTACTGTGCCACAGCAAAATGACATTTCTAAAAGAAAACATGTCATTTAAACTTGCTCGCGGCTGTAATGTATTGCAATATAGATGGAAAATCAAGGAAAAAATCGTTGTGGGTTTCCCCCAGTCCTTACCAGGCCCTTCAGGTCTGGTATGGATTTTAAGGGGAATTCCACGCCAAAATTTAAAAGTAAAATGGCGTGGGGTCCTCCCCAAAGTCCATACCAGACCCCTATCTGAGCATGCAGCCTGGAGGTCAGGATGGGGGGACGAGCGAGCCCCCCTTCCTGAACCATACCAGGCCCCTTGCCCTCAACATGGGGAGGGTGCTTTGGGGTCCCCCTTAAAGCACCTTGTCCCCATGTTGATGGGGACAAGGGCCTCGTCCCCACAACCCTGGCCGGCGGTTGTGGGGGTCTGCGGGTGGGGGGCTTATCGGAATCTGGAAGCCCCCTTTAACCAGGGGGCCGCCAGGTCCCAGCCCCCCCTATGGGAATGGGTAGGGGTACATTGTACCCTACCGATTCACCAAAAAAAAGTGTCAAAAAGTAAATACAACAATAGACAGTTTTTGACAATTCCTTTATTAAAGAAATAAAAATAAAAGTGTCCATTCATCTTCAATCACGCCGCCCAACAGACCCAAAAAAACAAACAAACTCCGCCTCGATGGGAGTCCTCCCGGCAACTGCTGTGTTTTGGCTGTGATAGCTGGTATATAGGCAAGGGCGTCACATGACGTCAGAAGGGGCGGGGTCACTCGGTTACATCACTGGGTGGCCCTGCCCTTGCCTATATAACAGCTGTCACAGCCAAGAGACAGCAGTTGCTGGGAGGTCTCCCATCGAGGTGGAGCTTTTGAAATTTTTTTCTATTTTTCAGGTTCGTCGGGCAGCATGATTGAAGATGGCTGGACATCGTGGGACACTTTTTTTTCTTTTTTAATTAAGGAATTGTCAAAAATATCTGTTGTGGTTTTTACTTTTTGACATTTTTTTTGGTGCCCATTCACATAGGAGGGGGGCCGGGATCTTGGGGCCCCCTTGTTAAAGCCCCCCACCCGCAGACTCCGACAACCAATGGCCAGGGTTGTCGGGAAGAGGCTCTTGTCCCCATCAACATTGGGACAAGGTGCTTTGGGGGGGACTCCAAAGCACCCTCCCCATGTTGAGGGCAAGCGGCCTGGTATGGTTCAGGAGGGGGGATGCTCGCTCATCCCCCCCCCCGTCCTGGCCTGCCAGGCTGCATGCTCGGATAATGGTCTGGTATGGATTTTGGGGGGCCCACACTAATTTTTTTTACATTTTAGCGTGGAGTTCCCCTTAAAATCTATGCCAGACCCAAAGGACCTAGTATGGATTTGGGGGGGCCCCACACTGTTTTTTAAAAAAATTGGTGTGGAGTTCCCCTTAAAATCCATACTAGACCCAAAGGGCCTAGTATGGATTTTGGGGGGTACCCCATGATGTTCTTTTTCTTAATTCTGTCATAGAGTTCCCCTTAACCCCTTCAACACACTGTATTATATACTCTGCACTGCACTATATACCCTGCACTGTATTATATATGCTACACTGACTGCACTATATACTCTGAACTGCAGTATATATACTATACGGACTTCACTATATACTCTGTCGAAGAATTGGGCCTTAGGTTTTGGTGGTGCCAGAACACTGTAACCCCTCACAGATACTCTTGTTGATCGCAGGAATGGGCCCTGCTGTTATATATTATTTCAAAAATTGTAATTACATGCCCCTGTTAAACAGGGGCAGAAAAATTGGGCTTTGGGTGTTGGTGCCCTAATCCAAAAATATTGTTGGAAGCTAGCATCATCAAGATTCAGGAGGAATAGGATAGGCAGCATAGGCAGTTTTCAAAGGATCCCAGATCCCTAGCAAATTCAATTGGTTACATCAGCATCAGGGGCTTGATAGCTTCTGATCCGGGGCTGATTCATTTTTATAAATGTGAGCCTATCAACGAAGTCTGTGGACAAGCGCACTCTTTGATCCATTACAAGCAGCACTGAATGTGCGTTCAGAAAGCACACTGGATGCAGGACAGGCCAGTAGCTCGATTGCATATTGAGCAAGCTCTGGCCAGTGGTCCATCCTCAAGACCCAGTAACCCAGTGGATGTTCTGTTGGAAAGGTCTCCAAGTCTGCTCTTGCCCCTAGATATTCCTGCACTCTATAACGCAGACGCTGCCGATGGCTGCTTGAACCTATCAGACCTTGGCGCTGAGGACTAAAGAATTGTCTAAAGGCATCGGTCAGCCGGCCACCTTCTCCACCGCTCTTCCTCTGACCAAACGAAGCCTCAGAAACACGTTGTCCAGCACCAGGAAATGGTAACCTCCAAGGGTCTGGAAATGGGTTACACAAACTTTTCTTCAAGGTATTCTTAAGATATTTCATCCTCTGCTCCCTCTGCAAAGGCAGGATGAGCTCTGCAATTTCAATTCCTTGTAACGTGGATCAAGAAGAGTTGCCAGCCAGTAATGATCCCTCTCCTTGGTACCATGAATCCAAGGGTCCTTTTGCAGGCTTTGCAGAATCCGGGAGCCCATGCAGTGTAAGTTTGCAGAGGCATGAGATTCTTAGTCCTCTGGGCCACTGAGGATGACATTGTCAGGAACTACTTCCTCCCAGCCACGTACAACTCCATGGGTACCAAGTGTCCCTGTCAGAGGGCGGAGAGAAGGTTGGTGCCATTGTCACATACAACCATTCCTGGCTCAAGCTGCCAGGGCATCAACCACCTCTGAGCCTGCCCCTGCAGAGCTGACAGAATCTCTGCCCCAGTTTGGCTCCTGTCCCCTAAGCAGACCAACTCATGCACCGCATGGCATCTTTTAGCCTGACTGCTTGCGTAGCCCTTTGAGCACTTACGGAGCACTGCTGGTTCAGAGGACAATTCTGCAGAAGAGGCCATAGAGGAAGAAGAAGAGGAGGGGGTGGAGCAGACAGATGTGGCACAATCACCACCAGCTTTTTGGAGGCATGGTAACAGAACAAGCTCCAACAATAATGAACCCTGTCCTGCATTCTTCCCAGCTACCAGCAGAGTTACCCAGTGCACCATGAAGGAAAGGTAACATCCCTGACCATGCCTGCTGGACCATGAGTCTGCGGTAATATGAACCTGCTGCTGACTGCCCTGTCCAACGAAGCCAAAACATTGCCTTCCACATGACGGTAGAGAGCTGGAATGGCCTTAGGTGAAAGGAATTTCTTTTTGGAACCTGCCACTGTGGTACAGCACATTCCACAAATTCACGAAAGGGGGCAGAGTCTACCAGTTGAAAAGGCAGAAGTTGTAGTGCTAGCAATTCGACCAAGCTGGCATTCAGACGCTGAGCATGTGGATGGCTGGGACATTATTTCTTTTTATGGTTCAGCAACTGGGGTAGGGAAATTTGCCTGCTGAAATCAACTGGTGGTGTACTGCTAGCAGATTGGCTGCAAGTAATTGTGGCACCTATTGCTATACCTTCATACCTCTTAGTGCAGGTTTTTGAGAGGACTGGAGGTATAGTAAGGGTTGAGATCACAGAGGAGGAGCAAGGAGAAGTCTGCCATTTTTTATTATGTGGGTCTTTCAGGTGCTGTTGCCAATGGACTGCATGGCAGGTCGTCATATCTTGTCAAGCATGTGGTGCAAAAAGAGGGTGCTGTTCTGGCCACGCTTTATGCGCTTCAGACATAGATTGCAAGCAGTAATGGTGCGATCTACTGCACATATGTCGAAAAAAGCCCACACCAATGAACTTTTGGAAGTCAGCGAGGAGTCAGCAGCACCCTGAACCTGTGGAGCTTTGTGGTGTGATTCAATAGGGTGGCTGCCATTAAGCTGGCCCCTGGAGGACCTACTGTATTAGAAACTGTACACTGGCTGCACTGTATTATATATTGTGTACACCACCTGAAGTGTATTATATACTGTACACCGACTGCACTGTATAATATACTGTACACCGACTGCACTGTATTATATGCTGTACACTGACTGCAATGTGTTATATACTGTGTACACCACCTGCACAGTATTATATACTGTACACTGACTGCAATGTAATATATAATGTGTACACCGCCTGCACTGTATTATATACTGTACACTGACTGCACTGTATTATATACTGTACACCGACTACACTGTATTATATACTGTACACACTATTATATACTGTGTACACAGACTGCACTGTATTATATACTGTACACTGCCTGCACTGTATTATATACTGTACACCGACTGCACTGTATTATATACTGTACACTGCCTGCACTGTATTATATACTGTACACCGACTGCACTGTATTATATACTGTACACTGCCTGCACTGTATTATATACTGTACACCGACTGCACTGTATTATATACTGTACACCTACTGCACTGCATTATATACTGTACACCGACTACACTGTATTATATACTGTACACACAGTATTTTATAATGTGTACACAGCCTGCACTGTATTATATACTGTACACTGACTACAATGTATTATATACTGTGTACACAGCCTGCACTGTATTATATACTGTACACCACACTACACTGTATTATATACTGTGTACACAGCCTGCACTGTATTATATACTGTACACCACACTACACTGTATTGTATACTGTGTACACCGACTGCACTGTATTATATACTGTACACCACACTACACTGTATTGTATACTGTGTGCACCGCCTGCACTGTATTATATACTGTACACCACACTACACTGTATTGTATACTGTGTGCACCGCCTGCACTGTATTATATACTGTACACACTATTATATACTGTGTACACAGACTGCACTGTATTATATACTGTACACTGCCTGCACTGTATTATATACTGTACACCGACTGCACTGTATTATATACTGTACACTGACTGCACTGTATTATATACTGTACACCGACTGCACTGCATTATATACTGTACACCGACTACACTGTATTATATACTGTACACACAGTATTTTATAATGTGTACACAGCCTGCACTGTATTATATACTGTGTACACCGCCTGCACTGTATTATATACTGTACACCACACTACACTGTATTGTATACTGTGTACACCGACTGCACTGTATTATATACTGTACACCACACTACACTGTATTGTATACTGTGTGCACCGCCTGCACTGTATTATATACTGTACACCACACTACACTGTATTGTATACTGTGTGCACCGCCTGCACTGTATTATATACTGTACACTGACTACAATGTATTATATACTGTGTACACAGCCTGCACTGTATTATATACTGTGTACACCGCCTGCACTGTATTATATACTGTACACCACACTACACTGTATTGTATACTGTGTACACCGACTGCACTGTATTATATACTTACCCTGCCTGCACTGCATTATATACTGTACAACACTGACTGCACTGTATTTTATATACTGTACACCTACTGCACTTATATACTGTACACCGACTGCACTTATATACTGTACACTGACTGCATTGTATTATATACTGTACACCACACTACACTGTATTATATATACTGTACACTGACTGCACTGTATTATATACTGTACACCACACTACACTGTATTATATATACTGTACACCACACTACACTGTATTATATATACTGTACACTGACTGCACTGTATTATATACTGTACACCACACTACACTGTATTTTATACTGTACACCACACTACACTGTATTATATATACTGTACACCGCACTACACTGTATTATATATACTGTACACCTACTGCCAGTGGCAGCCCATCCATAGGGGGCGCATGGGCGCCGCCCCCCCCAAAGCCCGTCCAAAAAAAAAAAAATGTCCCTTTAAAAAATAAAAAAGTTTCTTTAAGAAGTGCACTGTGTTCCGGGTGGGCGCCGGACACGGTGCACTATGGAAGCGTCATGCCAATGCAATCCCGCGATTGCAGGCAAGATGCTTCATTTGCTGTTTTTTTTGTTGCCCTGTGGCGCTGTGCAGTGCGCCTCTAGATGCTGATTGGGGCATTCTCCTTCATGGGCGGTGCTGTCACCGGGCAGCGTGTCACTTCCTGTTTCGGCTGGTGTGAATGGAGAAGCAAGGTAAGTTTATGTGTTACTATCAGCCTTTGTCTGTCCACCGTGTTATACTCTTAGTATGTGATCGGAGGGTGGAGGGAGCTGTGCTTCACCTCTGCCCTGCCTGGAATCAACCTCCGGTCCAGCCCTTCACCTGACAATCTGCTGGAGCCTTAATTACACATCTCCTGTATGTGTATATCACGGGGTTCCCAGCACTGCGTCCTACAATCATGCTGTGCATTCTATCATCTCTCTATCTATCTATCTATAGTAGGTGAGGTTGAAAAAAGACACAAGTCCATCAAGTCCAACCTATGTGTGTGATTATGTGTCAGTATTACATTGTATATCCCTGTATATTGCGGTCATTCAGGTGATTATCTAATAGTTTCTTGAAGCTATCAATGCTCCCCGCTGAGACCACCGCCTGTGGAAGGGAATTCCACATCCTTGCCGCTCTTACAGTAAAGAACCCTCTACGTAGTTTAAGGTTAAACCTCTTTTCTTCTAATTGTAATGAGTGGCCACGAGTCTTATTAAACTCTCTTCTGCGAAAAAGTTTTCTCCCTATTGTGGGGTCACCAGTCTGGTATTTGTATATTGTGGGGTCACCAGTCTGGTATTTGTATATTGTGGGGTCACCAGTCTGGTATTTGTATATTGTGGGGTCACCAGTCCGGTATTTGTATATTGTGGGGTCACCAGTCCGGTATTTGTATATTGTGGGGTCACCAGTCCGGTATTTATATATTGTGGGGTCACCAGTCCGGTATTTATATATTGTGGGGTCACCAGTCCGGTATTTATATATTGTGGGGTCACCAGTCCGGTATTTATATATTGTGGGGTCACCAGTCCGGTATTTATATAATGAAATCATATCCCCTCTCAAGCGTCTCTTCTCCAGAGAGAATAAGTTCAGAGCTCACAACCTTTCCTCATAACTAAGATCCTCCAGACCCTTTATTAGCTTTGTTGCCCTTCTTTGTAGTCGCTCCATTTCCAGTACATCCTTCCTGAGGACTGGTGCCCAGAACTGGACAGCATACTCCAGGTGCGCCCGGACCAGAGTCTTGTAGAGTGGGAGAATTATCGTTTTATCTCTGGAGTTGATCCCCCTTTTAATGCCAATATTCTGTTTGCTTTGTTAGCAGCAGCTTGGCATTGCATGTCATTGCTGAGCCTATCATCTACTAGGACCCCCAGGTCCTTTTCCATCCTAGATCCCCCCAGAGGTTCTCCTCCCAGTCTATAGATTGCATTCAGATTTTTGCCACCCAAATACATTATTTTACATTTTTCTACATTGAACCTCATTTGCCATGTGGTCGCCCCTCCCCCATTAATTTGTTCAGGTCTTTTTGCAAGATTTCCACATCCTGCGGAGAAGTTATTGCCCTGCTTAGCTTAGTATCGTCTGCAAATACAGAGATTGAACTGTTTATCCCATCCTCCAGATCGTTTATGAACAAATTAAATAGGATTGGTCCCAGCACAGAACCCTGGGGAACCCCACTACCCACCCCTGACCATTCTGAGTACTCCCCATTTATCACCACCCTCTGAACTCGCCCTTGTAGCCAGTTTTCAATCCATGTACTCACCCTATGGTCCATGTACTCACCCTATGGTTCATGCCAACGGACCTTATTTTGTACAGTAAACGTTTATGGGGAACTGTGTCAAATGCTTTTGTAAGATCCAGATACACCACGTCTACGGGCCTTCCTTTATCTAGATGGCAACTCACCTCCTCATAGAAGGTTAATAGATTGGTTTGGCAAGAACGATTCTTCATGAATCCATGCTGATTACTGCTAATGATATCATTCTTATTACTAAAATCTTGTATATAGTCCCTTATCATCCCCTCCAAGAGTTTACATACTATTGATGTTAGGCTAACTGGTCTGTAATTCCCAGGGATGTTTTTTGGGCCCTTTTTAAATATTGGTGCTACATTGGCATTTCTCCAGTCAGCTGGTACCATTCCAGTCAGTAGACTGTCTGTAAAAATGAGGAACAATGGTCTGGCAATCACCTGACTGAGTTCCCTAAGTACCCTCGGATACAAGCCATCTGGTCCCGGTGATTTATTAATGTTAAGTTTCTCAAGTCTAATTTTAATTCCGTCCTCTGTTAACCATGGAGGTGCTTCCTGTGATGTGTCCTGAGGATAAACACTGCAGTTTTGGTTACTGAAGCCCCCCGATTCACTCGTGAAGACTGAGGAGAAGAATAAATTCAATACCTTCGCCATCTCCCCATCCTTTGTAACCAGATGTCCTTCCTCATTCTTTATGGGGCCAATATGGTCGGTCCTCCCTTTTTTACTGTTTACATACTTAAAGAATTTCTTGGGATTTTTTTTGCTCTCCTCCGCTATGTGTCTTTCATGTTCTATCTTAGCCATCCTAATTGCACCCTTACATTTCTTATTGCATTCTTTATAAATTCTGAATGCTGGGGATGATCCCTCAACCTTGTATTTTTTGAAGGCCTTCTCCTTTGCTTTTATATGCATTTTTACATTGGAGTTAAGCCATCCAGGACTTTTGTTCGCTCTTTTAAATTTATTACCCAATGGGATACATTGGCTAATGCCCTTATTTAATATGCTCTTAAAGCAAACCCATCTCTCCTCCGTATTCTTTGTTCCTAATATTTTATCCCAATTTATGCCTTTTAGCAAGGTTTGTAGTTTAGGGAAGTTGGCTCTTTTGAAATTCAGTGTCTTTGTATTCCCTTTATGTTTCCTATTTGTGTGATTTATACTGAAACTAATTGACCTGTGATCGCTGTTACCTAAATTGCCCCGTATTTCCACATCTGTTATCAGGTCTGTATTATTGGTAATCAGTAGATCTAGTAATGTTTTATTTCTAGTTGGTGCGTCTACCATCTGACCCATAAAATTGTCCTGCAAGACATTAAGGATCTGGCGAGCCTTAAATGAATGCGCGGTTCCCTCCGCCCAGTCTATGTCTGGATAATTAAAATCCCCCATTATGATAACACTTCCCATCCTTGCTGCTAATCCAAGTTGTGATAGGAGATCCATCTCCACTTCCTCCCTCAGGTTAGGGGGCCTATAGCATACTCCCAGTATTATTTTCCCCTTAGCTTCATCCCTTTGGAGCTCTACCCATAAGGATTCCACCTCCTCCCTAGCTCCCTCAGTGATGTCATCTCTCACATTCACTTGTACATTATTCTTGATATATAGGCATACCCCTCCCCCTTTTTTACCCTCTCTATCCTTGCGGTATAGGGTATACCCTTGAATGTTTGCCAGCCAATCATGAGAGCTGTTGAACCAGGTCTCTGAAATTCCCACAAAATCCAAATCCTCCTCGTACAACAGTATCTCTAGTTCACCCATCTTGTCCGCCAGGCTCCTGGCATTGGTGAACATGCCACATAGTTTAGACCGGTCGCATATTGTCCTCGTATTGGGTGTTTCAAGATTGCAACTAGGACTTGCTACTATACTCACCTTGTGTTTTTGTGCTTTGGTTAACCTACCACTAATGCCCCCAATACTACCCTCTGGAATATCTTCCGCGCTGGCTATCACTGTCTCTGGACCCCCCCCCCCCCATCGCCTAGTTTAAAAACCCCTCTAACTTTTTGGCCATCTTCCTTCCCAGCAGATCTGCACCCTCCTCATTTAGGTGCAGTCCGTCCCTTCTATAGTACCGGTTACCGACAGAGAAGTCGGCCCGGTCCTCCAGGAACCCAAACCCCTCCTTACTACACCAGCTCTTCAGCCACTTGTTTACTTCCCTAATCTCCCTCTGCCTCTCTGGTGTGGCTCCATGTACCGGTAGTATTCCTGAGAACACTACCTTGGAGGTCCTTTTCCTCAATTTAGCTCCTAAGTCCCTAAAATCGTTCTTTAGGACACTCCATCTGCCTCTGACTTTGTCATTGGTGCCAACGTGCACCATGACAGCCGGGTCTTCCCCAGCCCCTCCCAGTAATCTGTCCACAAGATCCGTGATGTGCCGAACCCGAGCGCCTGGTAGACAACATACTGTTCGGCGCTTCAGGTCTTGGTTACAGATTGCCCCCTCCGTCCTTCTAAGAAATGAGTCCCCTACCACCAGAATCTGTCTTTCCTTTCCCTTTGCTGCCCCCCCACTCTCACTGGAGGAGTTCTTCCCCCGGCAGCTAGGAGAGTCCCTCATCTCCAGCAGTGCTGGTCCCTGACTGGTTACACCAATGTCACTCAATGGAGCGTACTTATTGGGATGCTCCAGTCCTGGATCGGCCTCCCTGGCACTTCCCCCTCTACCCCTCCTGACTGTCACCCATCTACTCTTTGCCAGTGCCGGCACCTCTTTGTCTCCACCCGCCTCTGTGCTGGCCCCTGCCGGCACCTCTTTGTCTCCACCCGCCTCTGTGCTGGCCCCTCCTGGCACCTCTGTCTCCACCCCCTCCCCTCTGTGCTGGCCCCTGCCGGCACCTGCCGTGTACATTCCTGGCTCACCTTTAGTATGGAGGGACTTCTTAGTGCTGACAGTTGCTTCCCTAGATTCAGAACCTGGGCTTCCAGGGAAACAATGTGCTTACATTTTGCACAGCAGTATTCGCCCTCGATCGGATGATCAAGGAACGCATACATGCCGCAAGATGTACAAAGAGCCGCCTCTCCACACCCGCCGGGCATCGTACCTATTAAATTTAGTGAGGATTTGGGGATTTTACCCTGTCCAAATTACCTAACAACTAGCTTCCTGGCACTAATACTCAAGACAATACACAGGTACACAACAAGACAATACACAGGTACTCACAGACCTACGTGCAATTGCAATACACAAGTACACAGTACACACTACACAAGTACTAACGATCCACACACACTACTCAGACAACACTCAAATGCTCACACTACACATGACCCCTGTTATAACCTCCTGTTTTAAACTCTGGTTTTTAACTCCCACTTATTCCAGCTCCACTTACACCAAGCTCCACAGCTTCAGACTGAGCACGCTCAGACTGAGTCCTACAACCAGTTAAATAGGCACCTGTGAGCAATTAACCACACCCCTTAATTGATAGACTGATGAAACCAGAGAGAAAAAAAAAAGCTATTTAAAAAGAGACAGCAAAAGGCAAATTAAAAACTAAAAGGAAAAGCCCCAAAAATGCAACCCAGCAAACAGACAGCAAACAGCAAACAGACAGCAAACAGACAGCAAACAGACAGCAAACAGCAAACAGACAGCAAACAGACAGCAAACAGACAGCAAACAGACAGCAAACAGCAAACAGACAGCAAACAGCAAACAGACAGCAAACAGCAAACAGACAGCAAACAGCAAACAGACAGCAAACAGCAAACAGACAGCAAGACTTGTATACTCTAACTCAGGTTTTTAACTCCCACTTATTCCAGCTCCACTTACACCAAGCTCCACAGCTTCAGACTGAGCACAACCAAAGTATAACTGTTTATCTATCAACATAACTGTATATCTATCTGTATATCTGTATAACTGTATATCTATCTGTATATCTGTATAACTGTATATCTATCTGTATATCTATCTATCTATCTATCTATCTATCTATCTATCTATCTATCTATCTACCCGGATCCTGTGTGGTGAGAGGTTTAACACCCAGAAGTTTGTTTCATACTACACACACACTTAGAACTGTTACAGTGTGTTGCTGGGACTGATAGTCCCACGGAACAAGTTAATTTGGAGAACTTTACATCTGAATAGACTCCAGTATTCAAGAACGGATGCTAGATGTTTGTTTTCTTCATGTAAGAACACTTAGTCAATCTGCTGGATTACAATTGTTTTAGTGTGTTATATTACACTGCGGAACACCCAGGAGGAACCCTTTGCGGATTATAATTATAAAAGCTAGCGAAGACTGAAGAAGTCCAGACTACCTTTTCATTGCAGGGCCCTGCATTTAGTAACAAAGGATAGTGACTTTAAGGTCTAGAGCAGGGGGAGCTCCCGGGTATATATATATATATATTTAGATATATTTGTGTCTGTTACTGATTGTCACAACCATTTCTTATACTGTTACACTACGTTGGTGTGATAGTATAGTCATTGTAATAATCCTTTATATAAATATATTATTTACCCAAAGAAAGAAGTTATTTTTGGTTATTACTGAAGTTTGTGTGCAGTGTTGTCATTTCTCCTGCAGGTGGAGCTACCAGCACCCAGGTAGAGGTAAGTTGATATTCATATAATTACAACACTGCACTACATTTGTGTCAAGGGGATTGAACAATTTAAGAAGGGTGAAGAGCATAGAGGACAGGCCCGCTTAAACCAGCAGCTCCACCGAGAGTTATTGCTACATATATATATATATATATTAGGGGTGCAACGGATCGTCACTGATCCGTGATCCGTACGGGTCAACCTCCGCGGATCGCCATAGGAAAGGCCGCGGCTGCGGCCTAGCTCCGGGGCGGCGGCCATCTTGGTACACCCGGCGGCGGTCACTGTATCGTCAGGAAGTGATGTTTCGTCGCCGCCATCTTGCTACACCCCACGCTCCCTTGCACAGTACTGTAATGATGGAGTGAGAAGGGGGCAAGCAGACATCTTGTTACACCCACCGGAGTTTTAGATTTAAAAGCTATTTTCCACAGAAAACTGAGCTTATATGCATAAATACAGTATTTGTAGATCGGACGGACTGTTTAGATGTTAAATTTTAAAAGCAGCAGCAAACCTGCTGACCTTACATAGTTACTAATGTGACAGAACACCTCTGATTTTCACATTTAATGTTCTGTCACATTAGTAACCATGTAAGGTCAGCAGGTTTGCTGCTGCTTTTAAAATTTAACATCTAAACAGTCCGTCCGATCTACAAATACTGTATATATACTAATCTGCCTAATCTAGCTCAAGTTCTCTCAATCTCCTCCACATATCACACTACATATGGCCACTGTGTAAGCATCCTTATATAGTGTGGGGCCATGATCGTGCTGTGATTGGCCAAAGCATGCAGGTCAGGTGCATGCTTTGGCCAATCAGCAGCCGTCAATGCACTGCAAACTCACAGTACATTATGGGGCGCTCTATGGTGGTCAAATTTGCCATGAATGCCCCATATGTTCGGTTCTTCTGCAAACAAACGAACATCCGATGTTCAAGTTGAACTTACATTTGACTCGAACATCGGGACCATCCCTATTTATCATTTCCACATTGCAAATCTCAGCTCTGTCCAGAAAGAATCCTACAGAAAAGAATCATCTCCAGCAGTCACCAATGACTCCTCTGAACCAGCACACGGAGCTCTGCCAAATCACCAACCCAGCACACGGATCTCCACCAAATCACCAACCCAGCACACGGATCTCCACCAAATCACCAACCCAGCACACGGATCTCCACCAAATCACCAACCCAGCACACGGATCTCCACCAAATCACCAACCCAGCACACGGATCCCCACCAAATCACCAACCCAGCACACGGATCTCCACCAAATCACCAACCCAGCACACGGATCTCCACCAAATCACCAACCCAGCACACGGATCTCCACCAAATCACCAACCCAGCACACGGATCTCCACCAAATCACCAACCCACCACATGGATCTCCACCAAATCACCAACCCAGCACACAGATCCCCACCAAATCACCAAGCCAGCACACGGATCTCCACCAAATCACCAACCCAGCACATGGATCTCTACCAAATCACCAACCCAGCACATGGATCTCCACCAAATCACCAACCCAGCACACGGATCTCCACCAAATCACCAACCCAGCACACGGATCTCCACCAAATCACCAACCCAGCACACAGATCCCCACCAAATCACCAACCCAGCACACGGATCTCCACCAAATCACCAACCCAGCACACGGATCTCCACCAAATCACCAACCCAGCACATGGATCCCCACCAAATCACCAACCCAGCACACGGATCTCCACCAAATCACCAACCCAGCACACGAATCTCCACCAAATCACCAACCCAGCACACAGATCCCCACCAAATCACCAACCCAGCACACGGATCTCCACCAAATCACCAACCCAGCACACGGATCCCCACCAAATCACCAACCCAGCACATGGATCTCTACCAAATCACCAACCCAGCACATGGATCTCCACCAAATCACCAACCCAGCACATGGATCTCCACCAAATCACCAACCCAGCACACGGATCTCCACCAAATCACCAACCCAGCACACTGATCTCCACCAAATCACCAACCCAGCACACGGATCTCCACCAAATCACCAACCCAGCACACAGATCCCCACCAAATCACCAACCCAGCACACGGATCTCCACCAAATCACCAACCCAGCACACGGATCTCCACCAAATCACCAACCCAGCACACGGATCTCCACCAAATCACCAACCCAGCACACGGATCTCCACCAAATCACCAACCCAGCACACTGATCTCTACCAAATCACCAACCCAGCACACGGATCCCCACCAAATCACCAACCCAGCACACGGATCTCCACCAAATCACCAACCCAGCACACTGATCTCTACCAAATCACCAACCCAGCACACGGATCCCCACCAAATCACCAACCCAGCACACGGATCTCCACCAAATCACCAACCCAGCACACGGATCCCCACCAAATCACCAACCCAGCACACAGATCCCCACCAAATCACCAACCCAGCACACGGATCTCCACCTAATCACCAACCCAGCACACTGATCTCTACCAAATCACCAACCCAGCACACGGATCCCCACCAAATCACCAACCCAGCACACGGATCTCCACCAAATCACCATCCCAGCACACGGATCCCCACCAAATCACCAACCCAGCACACGGATCTCCACCAAATCACCAACCCAGCACACGGATCTCCACCAAATCACAAACCCAGCACACGGATCTCCACCAAATCACCAACCCAGCACACGGATCCCCACCAAATCACCAACCCAGCACAAGGATCTCCACCAAATCACCAACCCAGCACATGGATCTCCACCAAATCACCAACCCAGCACATGGATCTCCACCAAATCACCAACCCAGCACACTGATCTCCACCAAATCACCAACCCAGCACATGGATCTCCACCAAATCACCAACCCAGCACACGGATCTCCACCAAATCACCAACCCAGCACACGGATCTCCACCAAATCACCAACCCAGCAAACGGATCTCCACCAAATCACCAACCCAGCACATGGATCTCTGCCAAATCACCAACCCAGCACACTGATCTCCACCAAATCACCAACCCAGCAAACGGATCTCCACCAAATCACCAACCCAGCACATGGATCTCTGCCAAATCACCAACCCAGCACATGGATCTCTGCCAAATCACCAACCCAGCAAACGGATCTCCACCAAATCACCAACCCAGCACATGGATCTCTGCCAAATCACCAACCCAGCACACAGATCCCCACCAAATCACCAACCCAGCACACGGATCTCCACCAAATCACCAACCCAGCACACAGATCCCCACCAAATCACCAACCCAGCACATAGATCCCCACCAAATCACCAACCCAGCACACGGATCTCTACCAAATCACCAACCCAGCACACGGATCTCTACCAAATCACCAACCCAGCACACAGATCCCCACCAAATCACCAACCCAGCACACGGATCTCCACCAAATCACCAACCCAGCACACGGATCTCCACCAAATCACCAACCCAGCACATGGATCTCTGCCAAATCACCAACCCAGCACACGGATCTCTGCCAAATCACCAACCCAGCACACTGATCTCCACCAAATCACCAACCCAGCACACGGATCTCCACCAAATCACCAACCCAGCACACAGATCCCCACCAAATCACCAACCCAGCACATGGATCTCCACCAAATCACCAACCCAGCACACAGATCCCCACCAAATCACCAACCCAGCACACAGATCCCCACCAAATCACCAACCCAGCACACAGATCCCCACCAAATCACCAACCCAGCACACGGATCTCTACCAAATCACCAACCCAGCACACTGATCTCTACCAAATCACCAACCCAGCACACTGATCTCTACCAAATCACCAACCCAGCACACAGATCTCCACCAAATCACCAACCCAGCACACGGATCTCCACCAAATCACCAACCCAGCACACAGATCCCCACCAAATCACCAACCCAGCACACGGATCTCCACCAAATCACCAACCCAGCACACAGATCCCCACCAAATCACCAACCCAGCACACAGATCCCCACCAAATCACCAACCCAGCACACGGATCTCTACCAAATCACCAACCCAGCACACGGATCTCTACCAAATCACCAACCCAGCACACTGATCTCTACCAAATCACCAACCCAGCACACAGATCTCCACCAAATCACCAACCCAGCACACGGATCTCCACCAAATCACCAACCCAGCACACAGATCCCCACCAAATCACCAACCCAGCACACGGATCTCCACCAAATCACCAACCCAGCACACGGATCTCCACCAAATCACCAACCCAGCACACAGATCCCCACCAAATCACCAACCCAGCACACGGATCCCCACCAAATCACCAACCCAGCACACGGATCTCTACCAAATCACCAACCCAGCACACGGATCTCCACCAAATCACCAACCCAGCACACAGATCCCCACCAAATCACCAACCCAGCACACGGATCTCCACCAAATCACCAACCCAGCACATGGATCTCTGCCAAATCACCAACCCAGCACACGGATCTCTGCCAAATCACCAACCCAGCACACTGATCTCCACCAAATCACCAACCCAGCACACGGATCTCCACCAAATCACCAACCCAGCACACAGATCCCCACCAAATCACCAACCCAGCACATGGATCTCCACCAAATCACCAACCCAGCACACAGATCCCCACCAAATCACCAACCCAGCACACAGATCCCCACCAAATCACCAACCCAGCACACGGATCTCTACCAAATCACCAACCCAGCACACGGATCTCCACCAAATCAACAACCCAGCACACGGATCTCCACCAAATCACCAACCCAGCACATGGATCTCTGCCAAATCACCAACCCAGCACACGGATCTCTGCCAAATCACCAACCCAGCACACTGATCTCCACCAAATCACCAACCCAGCACACGGATCTCCACCAAATCACCAACCCAGCACACAGATCCCCACCAAATCACCAACCCAGCACATGGATCTCCACCAAATCACCAACCCAGCACATGGATCTCCACCAAATCACCAACCCAGCACACTGATCTCCACCAAATCACCAACCCAGCACACGGATCTCCACCAAATCACCAACCCAGCACACAGATCCCCACCAAATCACCAACCCAGCACACGGATCTCCACCAAATCACCAACCCAGCACACTGATCTCCACCAAATCACCAGCCCAGCACACGGATCTCCACCAAATCACCAACCCAGCACACGGATCTCCACCAAATCACCAACCCAGCACACTGATCTCCACCAAATCACCAACCCAGCACACTGATCTCCACCAAATCACCAACCCAGCACACGGATCTCCACCAAATCACCAACCCAGCACACAGATCCCCACCAAATCACCAACCCAGCACACGGATCTCCACCAAATCACCAACCCAGCACACTGATCTCTACCAAATCACCAACCCAGCACACGGATCCCCACCAAATCACCAACCCAGCACACGGATCTCCACCAAATCACCAACCCAGCACACGGATCTCCACCAAATCACCAACCCAGCACACGGATCTCCACCAAATCACCAACCCAGCACACGGATCTCCACCAAATCACCAACCCAGCACACGGATCCCCACCAAATCACCAACCCAGCACAAGGATCTCCACCAAATCACCAACCGAGCACATGGATCTCCACCAAATCACCAACCCAGCACATGGATCTCCACCAAATCACCAACCCAGCACACGGATCTCTACCAACTCATCAACCCAGCACACGAATCTCCACCAAATCACCAACCCAGCACACGGATCTCTACCAAATCACCAACCCAGCACACGGATCCCCACCAAATCACCAACCCAGCACACGGATCTCCACCAAATCACCAACCCAGCTCACGGATCTCCACCAAATCACCAACCCAGCACACGGATCTCCACCAAATCACCAACCCAGCACACGGATCTCTACCAAATCACCAACCCAGCACACGGATCTCTACCAAATCACCAACCCAGCACATGGATCTCTGCCAAATCACCAACCCAGCACACGGATCTCCACCAAATCACCAACCCAGCACACTGATCTCTACCAACTCACCAACCCAGCACACGGATCTCTACCAAATCACCAACCCAGCACACTGATCTCTACCAAATCACCAACCCAGCACACAGATCCCCACCAAATCACCAACCCAGCACATGGATCTCTACCAAATCACCAACCCAGCACACTGATCTCTACCAAATCACCAACCCAGCACACTGATCTCTACCAAATCACCAACCCAGCACACAGATCTCCACCAAATCACCAACCCAGCACACGGATCTCCACCAAATCACCAACCCAGCACACTGATCTCTACCAAATCACCAACCCAGCACACAGATCCCCACCAAATCACCAACCCAGCACACGGATCTCCACCAAATCACCAACCCAGCACACAGATCCCCACCAAATCACCAACCCAGCACACGGATCTCTACCAAATCACCAACCCAGCACACGGATCTCCACCAAATCACCAACCCAGCACACAGATCCCCACCAAATCACCAACCCAGCACACGGATCTCCACCAAATCACCAACCCAGCACATGGATCTCTGCCAAATCACCAACCCAGCACACGGATCTCTGCCAAATCACCAACCCAGCACACTGATCTCCACCAAATCACCAACCCAGCACACGGATCTCCACCAAATCACCAACCCAGCACACAGATCTCTAACAAATCACCAACCCAGCACACGGATCTCTACCAAATCACCAACCCAGCACACAGATCTCTACCAACTCACCAACCCAGCACACGGATCTCCACCAAATCACCAACCCAGCACACGGATCTCCACCAAATCACCAAACCAGCACACAGATCTCTACCAAATCACCAACCCAGCACACGGATCTCCACCAAATCACCAACCCAGCACACGGATCTCTAACAAATCACCAACCCAGCACACGGATCTCTGCCAAATCACCAACCCAGCACATGGATCTCTGCCAAATCACCAACCCACCACACGGATCTCTACCAAATCACCAACCCAGCACATGGATCTCTGCCAAATCATCAACCCACCACACGGATCTCTACCAAATCACCAACCCAGCACATGGATCTCTGCCAAATCACCAACCCAGCACATGGATCTCTGCCAAATCACCAACCCAGCACACAGATCTCTAACAAATCACCAACCCAGCACATGGATCTCCACCAAATCACCAACCCAGCACACGGATCTCTGCCAAATCACCAACCCAGCACACGGATCTCTACCAACTCACCAACCCAGCACACGGATCTCTACCAACTCACCAACCCAGCACACAGATCCCCACCAAATCACCAACCCAGCACACAGATCTCTAACAAATCACCAACCCAGCACACGGATCTCCACCAAATCACCAACCCAGCGCACGGATCTCCACCAAATCACCAACCCAGCACACTGATCTCTACCAAATCACCAACCCAGCACACGGATCTCTACCAAATCACCAACCCAGCACACGGATCTCCACCAAATCACCAACCCAGCACACGGATCTCCACCAAATCACCAAACCAGCACACGGATCTCTACCAAATCACCAACCCAGCACACAGATCTCTAACAAATCACCAACCCAGCACACGGATCTCTACCAAATCACCAACCCAGCACACGGATCTCTACCAAATCACCAACCTAACACACGGATCTCCACCAAATCACCAACCCAGCACACAGATCTCTAACAAATCACCAACCCAGCACATGGATCTCCACCAAATCACCAACCCAGCACACGGATCTCTGCCAAATCACCAACCCAGCACACAGATCTCTAACAAATCACCAACCCAGCACATGGATCTCCACCAAATCACCAACCCAGCACACGGATCTCTAACAAATCCCCAACCCAGCACATGGATCTCCACCAAATCACCAACCCAGCACACGGATCTCTACCAAATCACCAACCCAGCACACAGATCTCTAACAAATCCCCAACCCAGCACACGGATCTCTGCCAAATCACCAACCCAGCACACGGATCTCTACCAAATCACCAACCCAGCACACTGATCTCTACCAAATCACCAACCCAGCACACGGATCTCCGCCAAATCACCAACCCAGCACACGAAGCTCTACCAAATCACCAACCCAGCACACGGATCTCTGCCAAATCACCAACCCAGCACATGGATCTCCACCAAATCACCAACCCAGCACACGGATCTCTGCCAAATCACCAACCCAGCACACGGATCTCTACCAAATCACCAACCCAGCACACTGATCTCCACCAAATCACCAACCCAGCACACAGATCCCCACCAAATCACCAACCCAGCACACGGATCTCTACCAAATCACCAACCCAGCACACGGATCTCCACCAAATCACCAACCCAGCACACGGATCTCCACCAAATCACCAACCCAGCACACGGAGCTCTACCAAATCACCAACCCAGCACACGGATCTCTGCCAAATCACCAACCCAGCACACAGATCCCCACCAAATCACCAACCCAGCACACGGATCTCTGCCAAATCACCAACCCAGCACATGGATCTCTGCCAAATCACCAACCCACCACACAGATCTCTAACAAATCACCAACCCAGCACACGGATCTCCACCAAATCACCAACCCAGCACATGGATCTCTGCCAAATCACCAACCCAGCACACGGATCTCTACCAAATCACCAACCCAGCACACGGAGCTCTACCAAATCACCAACCCAGCACACGGATCTCCACCAACTCACCAACCCAGCACACGGATCTCCACCAAATCACCAACCCAGCACACGGATCTCTACCAAATCACCAACCCAGCACACAAAGCTTTACCAAATCACCAACCCAGCACACGGATCTCTGCCAAATCACCAACCCAGCACACGGATCTCTACCAAATCACCAACCCAGCACATGGATCTCTGCCAAATCACCAACCCAGCACACGGATCTCTACCAAATCACCAACCCAGCACACGGATCTCTGCCAAATCACCAACCCAGCACACGGATCTCTGCCAAATCATCAACCCACCACACGGATCTCTACCAAATCACCAACCCAGCACATGGATCTCTGCCAAATCACCAACCCAGCACATGGATCTCTGCCAAATCACCAACCCAGCACACAGATCCCCACCAAATCACCAACCTAACACACGGATCTCTACCAACTCACCAACCCAGCACACGGATCTCTACCAACTCACCAACCCAGCACACGGATCTCCACCAAATCACCAACCCAGCGCACGGATCTCCACCAAATCACCAACCCAGCACACTGATCTCTACCAAATCACCAACCCAGCACACGGATCTCTACCAAATCACCAACCCAGCACACGGATCTCCACCAAATCACCAACCCAGCACACGGATCTCCACCAAATCACCAAACCAGCACACGGATCTCTACCAAATCACCAACCCAGCACACAGATCTCTAACAAATCACCAACCCAGCACACGGATCTCTACCAAATCACCAACCCAGCACACGGATCTCTACCAAATCACCAACCTAACACACGGATCTCCACCAAATCACCAACCCAGCACACAGATCTCTAACAAATCACCAACCCAGCACATGGATCTCCACCAAATCACCAACCCAGCACACGGATCTCTGCCAAATCACCAACCCAGCACACAGATCTCTAACAAATCACCAACCCAGCACATGGATCTCCACCAAATCACCAACCCAGCACACGGATCTCCACCAAATCACCAACCCAGCACACAGATCTCTAACAAATCCCCAACCCAGCACATGGATCTCCACCAAATCACCAACCCAGCACACGGATCTCTACCAAATCACCAACCCAGCACACAGATCTCTAACAAATCACCAACCCAGCACATGGATCTCCACCAAATCACCAACCCAGCACACGGATCTCTGCCAAATCACCAACCCAGCACACGGATCTCTACCAAATCACCAACCCAGCACACTGATCTCTACCAAATCACCAACCCAGCACACGGATCTCCGCCAAATCACCAACCCAGCACACGAAGCTCTACCAAATCACCAACCCAGCACACGGATCTCTGCCAAATCACCAACCCAGCACATGGATCTCCACCAAATCACCAACCCAGCACACGGATCTCTGCCAAATCACCAACCCAGCACACGGATCTCTACCAAATCACCAACCCAGCACACTGATCTCCACCAAATCACCAACCCAGCACATGGATCTCTACCAAATCACCAACCCAGCACACGGATCTCTACCAAATCACCAACCCAGCACACGGATCTCCACCAAATCACCAACCCAGCACACGGATCTCCACCAAATCACCAACCCAGCACACGGAGCTCTACCAAATCACCAACCCAGCACACGGATCTCTGCCAAATCACCAACCCAGCACACAGATCCCCACCAAATCACCAACCCAGCACACGGATCTCTGCCAAATCACCAACCCAGCACATGGATCTCTGCCAAATCACCAACCCACCACACAGATCTCTAACAAATCACCAACCCAGCACACGGATCTCCACCAAATCACCAACCCAGCACATGGATCTCTGCCAAATCACCAACCCAGCACACGGATCTCTACCAAATCACCAACCCAGCACACGGAGCTCTACCAAATCACCAACCCAGCACACGGATCTCCACCAACTCACCAACCCAGCACACGGATCTCCACCAAATCACCAACCCAGCACACGGATCTCTACCAAATCACCAACCCAGCACACAAAGCTTTACCAAATCACCAACCCAGCACACGGATCTCTGCCAAATCACCAACCCAGCACACGGATCTCTACCAAATCACCAACCCAGCACATGGATCTCTGCCAAATCACCAACCCAGCACACGGATCTCTACCAAATCACCAACCCAGCACACGGATCTCTGCCAAATCACCAACCCAGCACACGGATCTCTGCCAAATCACCAACCCAGCACACGGAGCTCTACCAAATCACCAACCCAGCACACTGATCTCCACCAAATCACCAACCCAGCACACGGATCTCTACCAACTCACCAACCCAGCACATGGATCTCTACCAAATCACCAACCCAGCACACGGATCTCTGCCAAATCACCAACCCAGCACACGGATCTCTACCAAATCATAAACCCAGCACACAGATCCCCACCAAATCACCAACCCAGCACACAGATCTCTACCAAATCACCAACCCAGCACACGGATCTCTACCAAATCACCAACCCAGCACACGGATCTCCACCAAATCACCAACCCAGCACACAGATCCCCACCAAATCACCAACCCAGCACACGGATCTCTACCAAATCACCAACCCAGCACACGGATCTCTACCAAATCACCAACCCAGCACACGGATCCCCACCAAATCACCAACCCAGCACACAGATCCCCACCAAATCACCAACCCAGCACACGGATCTCTACCAACTCACCAACCCAGCACACGGATCTCTACCAAATCACCAACCCAGCACATGGATCTCTACCAAATCACCAACCCAGCACATGGATCTCTACCAAATCACCAACCCAGCACACGGATCTCTGCCAAATCACCAACCCAGCACACGGATCTCTACCAAATCACCAACCCAGCACATGGATCTCTGCCAAATCACCAACCCAGCACACTGATCTCTACCAAATCACCAACCCAGCACACGGATCTCCACCAAATCACAAACCCAGCACACGGATCTCTACCAAATCACCAACCCAGCACACGGATCCCCACCAAATCACCAACCCAGCACACGGATCTCCACCAAATCACCAACCCAGCACACGGATCTCTACCAAATCACCAACCCAGCACACGGATCCCCACCAAATCACCAACCCAGCACACGGATCTCTACCAAATCACCAACCCAGCACACGGATCCCCACCAAATAACCAACCCAGCACACGGATCTCTACCAAATCACCAACCCAGCACACGGATCTCTACCAAATCACCAACCCAGCACACGGATCTCTACCAAATCACCAACCCAACACACGGATCTCTACCAAATCACCAACCCAGCACACGGATCTCTACCAAATCACCAACCCAGCACACGGATCTCTACCAAATCACCAACCCAGCACACAGATCCCCACCAAATCACCAACCCAGCACACAGATCTCTACCAACTCACCAACCCAGCACACGGATCTCTACCAAATCACCAATCCAGCACACGGATCTCTACCAAATCACCAACCCAGCACACGGATCTCTACCAAATCACCAACCCAGCACACAGATCCCCACCAAATCACCAACCCAGCACACTGATCTCTGCCAAATCACCAACCCAGCACACGGATCTCTGCCAAATCACCAACCCAGCACACGGATCTCTGCCAAATCACCAACCCAGCACACGGATCTCTACAAACTCACCAACCCAGCACACGGATCTCTGCCAAATCACCAACCCAGCACACGGATCTCCACCAAATCACCAACCCAGCACACGGATCTCTGCCAAATCACCAACCCAGCACACAGATCTCTTCCAAATCACCAACCCAGCACACGGATCTCTACCAAATCACCAACCCAGCACACGGATCTCTACCAAATCACCAACTCAGCACACGGATCTCTACCAAATCACCAACCCAGCACACGGATCTCGACCAAATCACCAACCCAGCACACGGATCTCTGCCAAATCACCAACCCAGCACACAGATCCCCACCAAATCACCAACCCAGCACACGGATCTCCGCCAAATCACCAACCCAGCACACGGATCTCCACCAAATCACCAACCCAGCACACAGATCTCTACCAAATCACCAACCCAGCACACGGATCATCACCAAATCACCAACTCAGCACACGGATCTCTACCAAATCACCAACCCAGCACACAGATCCCCACCAAATCACCAACCCAGCACACGGATCTCTACCAAATCACCGACCCAGCACACGGATCCCCACCAAATCACCAACTCAGCACACGGAGCTCTACCAAATCACCAACCCAGCACACGGATCTCTACCAAATCACCAACCCAGCACACAGATCCCCACCAAATCACCAACTCAGCACACTGATCTCTACCAAATCACCAACCCAGCACACGGATCTCTACCAAATCACCAACCCAGCACACTGATCCCCACCAAATCACCAACCCAGCACACGGATCCCCACCAAATCACCAACCCAGCACACGGATCTCTACCAAATCACCAACCCAGCACATGGATCTCTACCAAATCACCAACCCAGCACACGGATCTCCACCAAATCACCAACCCAGCACACGGATCTCCACCAAATCACCAACCCAGCACATGGATCTCTACCAAATCACCAACCCAGCACACAGATCTCTACCAAATCACCAACCCAGCACACGGATCTCTACCAAATCACCAACCCAGCACACAGATCCCCACCAAATCACCAACCCAGCACACGGATCTCTGCCAAATCACCAACCCAGCACACGGATCTCTACCAAATCACCAACCCAGCACACGGATCCCCACCAAATCACCAACCCAGCACATGGATTTCCACCAAATCACCAACCCAGCACACGGATCTCCACCAAATCACCAACCCAGCACACGGATCTCTGCCAAATCACCAACCCAGCACATGGAACTCTGCCAAATCACCAACCCAGCACACGGATCTCTACCAAATCACCAACCCAGCACATGGATCCCCACCAAATCACCAACCCAGCACATGGATCTCCACCAAATCACCAACCCAGCACACGGATCTCCACCAAATCACCAACCCAGCACACGGATCTCTGCCAAATCACCAACCCAGCACACGGATCTCTACCAAATCACCAACCCAGCACACGGATCCCCACCAAATCACCAACCCAGCACACGGATCTCTGCCAAATCACCAACCCAGCACACGGATCTCTACCAAATCACCAACCCAGCACACGGATCCCCACCAAATCACCAACCCAGCACACAGATCTCTGTAATATCAGTCCCGAGCTGTATGTGACTCTTCACATTTCCATGTCATGACGAGTGATCCAACCTCAACACTCGGCACAATACCTGTTTGTACACACGCACACACATTCACTCAGATTCAGACACATACATACATGCACACAGAATGGTATACACACACCAATACATACAGACACAGACATACAGATATACAGATATACAGATATACATACATCCCCACACATATATACCAACACACACACACATACATACATACATAGACACACACACACACATATATACACACACACACACACATATACATACACACACACATATATACACATACACACACACACATATATATATATACACACACCAATACATACAGACACAGATATACAGATATACATACATCCCCACACATATATACCAACACACACACACATACATACATACATACATACATACATACATACATACATAGACACACACACATATATACACACACACACACATATATACATACATACATACATAGACACACACACATATATACACACACACACATACACATATATATATATATATACACACATATATACACACACACATACACACATATATATATACACACACACACACACACATACATACTAGAGATAACATACATACAAACTTTTATTGTGTCTTATCCCGCTCACCCCAAGCAATATTCTGCTGCACATGTCACCTCTTTTGGGGTCCCTCATACAAGTCACACTGTCTATCCATGATGCCCCCCAATCCCTGCAAGCCTTTGCAGCCCCCCAAACTCACTGTTGCTGAGCCCCTAAAGCAGAAGAAATCTCAGGAATCTCTGTGTTGTCTCCATCTGATGGTGACATCTTCCACCATCCATCATCTTCTCCCATCCCCACCAGACTCTCCATCATCCCTGGAATCATCCATACCGGGAGAGACGGAATAGGAAGAATCAAGCATCCCCAGGTGACAGGTGACCCCACCCCAGGTGACAGGTGATCCCACCCCAGGTGACAGGTGACCCCCATCCCCAGGTGACAGGTGACCCCCATCCCCAGGTGACAGGTGACCCCCATCCCCATGCAATGTCTAAAACTCACAGAGCTGAAGCCCAGGCTGGCTGGCTGGATGAGCTCCATCTCTCTGGCTGCTTGGGGAGGGAATGAGGATTTTTTCTCTGATTGCTTTTCAAAGTCACGAATTGTAAGGGAAACTCCAGCTCTGCTCATGACGCATCTGCGAGCAGTCACGACACCGCTCCCCCTCCCCCTCTACTCCACTCACCCCCTCCCCCCTACTCTACTGTCTGCCATTCAACACACAACCACTACAGCGGCTTTATATACACTCATTTCAGCACCCAGCTAAAGGACAGCGCTATAGGGTCTCCATCCAGGACTACAGCGCTATAGGGTCTCCATCCAGGACTACAGTGCCATAGGGTCTCCATCCAGGACTACAGCGCCTTAGGGTCTCCATCCAGGACTACAGCGCTATAGGGTCTCCATCCAGGACTACAGCGCCATAGGGTCTCCATCCAGGACTACAGCGCCATAGGGTCTCCATCCAGGACTACAGTGCCATAGGGTCTCCATCCAGGACTACAGTGCCATAGGGTCTCCATCCAGGACTACAGCGCTATAGGGTCTCCATCCAGGACTACAGCGCCATAGGGTCTCCATCCAGGACTACAGCGCCATAGGGTCTCCATCCAGGACTACAGCGCCATAGGGTCTCCATCCAGGACTACAGCGCTATAGGGTCTCCATCCAGGACTACAGCGCCATAGGGTCTCCATCCAGGACTACAGTGCCATAGGGTCTCCATCCAGGACTACAGCGCCATAGGGTCTCCATCCAGGACTACAGTGCCATAGGGTCTCCATCCAGGACTACAGCGCCATAGGGTCTCCATCCAGGACTACAGTGCCATAGGGTCTCCATCCAGGACTACAGCGCCATAGGGTCTCCATCCAGGACTACAGTGCCATAGGGTCTCCATCCAGGACTACAGCGCCATAGGGTCTCCATCCAGGACTACAGCGCCATAGGGTCTCCATCCAGGACTACAGCGCCATAGGGTCTCCATCCAGGACTACAGCGCTATAGGGTCTCCATCCAGGACTACAGCGCCATAGGGTCTCCATCCAGGACTACAGCGCCATAGGGTCTCCATCCAGGACTACAGCGCCATAGGGTCTCCATCCAGGACTACAGCGCCATAGGGTCTCCATCCAGGACTACAGCGCCATAGGGTCTCCATCCAGGACTACAGCGCCATAGGGTCTCCATCCAGGACTACAGCGCTATAGGGTCTCCATCCAGGACTACAGCGCCATAGGGTCTCCATCCAGGACTACAGCGCCATAAGGTCTCCACCCAGGACTACCACTTCAGCGCTATAGGGTCTCCATCCAGGACTATGACTACAGCACTATAGGGTCACCATCCAGGACTAAAACTAGAGACAGCACCATAGAGATTACATTTAGAACTCATCCTAGTGACAAAGTTATAGAGACTTCATCCAGGACCCATACTACAGATAACACTATAAAGATTCCATTTTGACTCCAGTTTACAGATAGCACTATAGATACTTCATACAGGATGCAACCTGTAAACATTCCATTCACAGCCCCGGATATACATAATACTATAGAAACTTCATCCATGACCCAGACTAGAGACAGCAATACAGAGACGCCATGAAGGACCTAGAATCAAGACAGTACTATAAAGACTCCATCCAAGATAGAGACTGGAGACAGTACTATGGAGACTCCATCAAAGACCCAACCTAGAGAACAAAGATTCTATCCAGGGTTAAGACTAGAGCTAACACTATAGATACTCTATCCAGGACCATACTATAGATAACACTATAGAGTCTCCAAAGAGGACCATACTAGAGATAACACTATACAGACCCCATCCAGGACCATCCTAGAGAAAACACTATAGATACTCTATCCAGGACCATACTAGAGATAACACTATAGAGTCTCCAAAGAGGACCATACTAGAGATAACACTATACAGACCCCATCCAGAACCATACTAGAGATAACACTATACAGACCCCATCCAGGACTATCCTAGAGAAAACACTATAGATACTCTATCCAGGACCATACTAGAGATAACACTATACAGACCCCATCCAGGACCATACTGGAGATAACACTATACAGACCCCATCCAGGACCATACTGGAGATAACACTATAGAGTCTTCAAAGAGGACCAACCTAGGAATAACACTATAGATACTCTATCTAGGACCATACTAGAGATAACACTATACATACATCATCAAGGACCATACTAGAGACAACACTATAGATACTCTATCCAGGTCCCAGCCTGCAGACAGCACTATAGACAATCTCTTCAGCACCCACAGAGAGGTTCAACACTGATATGCAGCATTAGATTAGTCACTTCAGCACCACAGGGGGTGGACAGCTCATAGAAACTTCATGTGCTCCTTCCATAAAAATCCACACTTATGATCTTCACTCAATTTTCACATTTTTCTTTCCAAGGTTAATTGGTAGATAGGATGATAAGAGGATTTCTGGTCATCATTCATATTAGTCGTTTACAGCAATACTAATAGCAGATACAGAGAACAGTGTACCACTCAAATAGTAATAGTAAGTAATAGTAATAGTAAACACCACCACCAAGCTTACACTCTAATGTCCCCCCCCCCCCCACAGTCACATACACACATAGCTTTGACACATACTGCAGTGCAGTACAAAGAACATTGAGCCTGTCACATCAGTCTCTCCACCAGGTGGTGCTTTTCTGCAGGAATGTGGTACAGCTCAGATGGGAGGGAGGAGGTATTCCACCTATCAGGAGGGTGGTTGTGGATAGGATCCTAGCCATGGGATTTAAGGCGGAGGATATTTATGCTCTCATTAGTCCAGCAGGTTCCTATAAATATGATTTGTCATTTGTGCATCCAGAATCACTGGATCTGTTTTGGGAACGGTATGAGCATGTATATGGGGGCCAGCCGGACTGGAAGAGGCTTGTCCCTAAGGTTATTTCACAACAGCCCTTGATAAAGAATGTGACTATCCTTCCAAGGAATGAGTCTATACCCCCCAAGGATTTATGGGTCTGGCTGAGGAGGTTTGGTGAAATGTTGTGTCCCCTAAAAAAGATTATGGATGATGGAGGAATCTGGATGGGTGGGTGATCGGTGTCAATGAGGTTGAGTGTGTTTGAGAATGTGGTCCAGCATTTGCCCTCCTCTGCCTTTATTGGCAGAGATAGAATTACCGTCTTCTACCTTGGTCAACCTAAGGTGTGCCATAAATGTGGAGCCAAGGGATATTTCTCCTCTTCCTGTCCAGAACAGTAGTGCTCTTTGTGTCAGCAACTGGGGCATCTGGCGAGGGGTTGTAAGATCATTAAATGTAACCTATGCAATAAGGTTGGTCACCCTTATAGGCAGTGCCCTGAGGCTTTGCACAATAAGCCAGAGCTAGTGGAGGAATTCTTCTGTCTGAATAGAGAAGAGTCTGGGTTGGCGGAGGTTGTGTCAGGGGATCCTAGTGTCTCTGTCCTGTCAGAATCTGTGTCTGTGAGGTCATCTTAGATGTCAGTGTCCCCCCAGTCTGTGGTTCCCCAGTCAGTGTCAGAAAGTGTGGTTGTCAAGTCTATGCCTGCACCAGTTTTTCTCCTAGAGTAGTGGAGGGTGCTGGACCAGCATGTATGGTTGCACCAACCCCTCTTTCTTGGCGTGGCAGAAGTGCAATTGGTGGTCAGCAGATGCTGAGGATTGGATTGGGTGATGGATTGGGTGATGGTGAGGGAGGAGGTGGGAAGGGGAAGAGAGTGGTTGCTGTAAAATGTGAGGTGAATAATGTGGAAGTCGGGGTGAATCATGTGGAAGTCAGAGTGAACGATGTGGGGAGAGGGGTAAATAGGGTTTGGCTGAGGATGTCCTGGGGGGTGGGGGTTCTGTCATCAGGATTTTTGAATGAATATATTGAATGGTTGGAGGCTATAAGGAACACGGGTAAGAGGCAGAAGAGGAGGAAGGGTGTCATTGCTCCTGAACCATTTGAGGTGTTTTCTGAGATGGAGGGTGAGGGTTCTTCTTGTGAGGAGTCAGTGATTTCTATGGAAGAGGAATCACAAGGAAAATTAAAGTGTGTAGGGTCTCCAAGTGACACGGGGGGTAAGCAGGCTAAAAAACCTCAATCATCCTGATGGCAGTTCCCACTCCTTTGAAGGTGGAGATCATTAATGTCGCCAGCATAAAATCAGTAAATGCTTGTAACATGGCCTTATTTTTGCTCAGCAGGTTTGATGCTGATATTTTCTTTTTGCAAGAGACCCGGTTGTCTAGTTTGGCCTATATTCATCTGGCGAAGAGCCTAAAGCCCCATACACACTATTAGATTTTCTGCAGATTTTTGTCTTCAGATTTACCAAAACCATGTAGTGCAAGGGCCGGCCTGACTGCATACAAATTGAAGCTCTTATGCCCCGTACACACGGTCGGATTTTCCGATGGAAAATGTCCGATCGGAGCGTGTTGTCGGAAATTCCGACCGTGTGTAGGCTCCATCGGACATTTTCCATCGGATTTTCCAACACACAAAGTTGGAGAGCAGGATATAAAATTTTCCAACAACAAAATCCGTTGTTGGAAATTCCGATCGTGTGTACACAAATCCGACGGACAAAGTGCCACGCATGCTCAGAATCAATAAAGAGATGAAAGCTATTGGCCACTGCCCCGTTTATAGTCCCGACGTACGTGTTTTACGTCACCGCGTTCAGAACGATCGGATTTTCCGACAACTTTGTGTGACCGTGTGTATGCAAGACAAGTTTGAGCCAACATCCGTCGGAAAAAATCCTAGGATTGTGTTGTCGGAATGTCCGAACAAAGTCCGACCGTGTGTACGGGGCATTAGGGTTTGACCTCGTATTATATGGTTTTGGTAAATCTGAAGACAAAAATCTGCAGAAAATCTAATAGTGTGTGTATAGGGCTTTACACTGGAGTTGCAGTACTTTTTTTCAGCATGGTAACCTGGTGGCTGATTATTGAGGTAGAAAGGGGGAGATGCATGGTCTTGTCTCGTAAAATTCTACAGGGAGCCCGTCTTCCCCTGAGGTCTTATTCCTTGGCATCCTTCTAAAGTTCCCCTCCACCTCCTCTTCTGTGACAATATCCAATAGACTTCTGCATCCTCACTTTCCAAACACCCCCTCAGGACCTCACAATACTCCATCATTTCCTCTTCTGTATTCCCTGATTACTCTTCATACAGTTTCTCATAGAAAAGCCTCACCTCCTCCACCACTTCCTCCTCACTCACTTCCCCATCTTCTGTGAGCTCACTCTTTATCACTTTCTTTGCCCCTATAGTCTTTTTAAAAAAGAACCTGGAGCACTGTTCTCCTTCCTCCATTTCCTGCATTTTCCCACTAAAAAGAATTTGTTTCCTTTTTTCCTGTAGGAAACGGCTCCTCTCCTCCCGCACCTTCTCCAACTCCTCCTCCACTTTAACACCCATTTTTTTTTTAAACCTTAATAACATGAACCAGGCCGGGAGGAGGTAACTTTAAGTTAAAATACTAACCTGAAAGCGGTTACTCTCCCCTATAATTTTGTTTCCCCCCCTTCCCCCCCTCCTTTTTCTTTCCTTTCTCTTTTTGTTTACGATCCTTACCTCTTACCACAGTCAATGATATCTGTAACAATATGCTAAATAATGTTCCTGGTTGTTTATTTTATTTTCTGTAAACCTAAAAACTGAATAAACACTATTGTTTAAAAAAAAAAAAAAACCTTAATAACAGATGAAATCTGTCCACCAGGGCCTTTTCTCTCTCCCTC
Organism: Lithobates septentrionalis; assembly: GCA_037952835.1. Classification (NCBI taxonomy): domain Eukaryota; kingdom Metazoa; phylum Chordata; class Amphibia; order Anura; family Ranidae; genus Lithobates; species Lithobates septentrionalis. The sequence continues at coordinate 244,510 of JBBDGP010003282.1, read as the reverse complement.
CTCCACCTTTGCTCTTTCCACTCCTGTTTTCTTGAAAAAGCCACTTATCTGTACCTTGGCCCAGTCCCACCACTGTAGTATTCCTTCCAACTCAGTGGCGGAATTATCAGGGTCGCACCAGTCGCATTTGCGACTAGGCCCCTGAGTTCTGCCACTGTGGGGGGGCCCGCCGCTGCCGCCGCCCAGGAGATAGTCATTCACCTGAAGTCCCGATCGTCCCGCCCATCCTCTCCTGCTGCTCCGCCCATCCTCCCCGTCCATCCTCTGCTCCCTCACTCACGGGGACAGTCTCCGCCCGCTTCGCCCATCCTCTCCGCCCGCACAGTCCCCGCCCATCGTCTCTATCCCCGCCCGCTCATCTTCTCCGCCCGCACAGTCACCGCCCATCTGTCTCTATCCCCGCCCGCTCCACTCATCTTCTCCGTCTCTGCCTTCACTTAAGTCCCCGCCCATCTTCTGTCACACCTGCACTCACGGGCACAGTCCCCGCCCGCTCTGCCTTCACTCACAGGCCCCGCCCATCCTCTCTGCTCGCCCAAGCAAGACAGAGCAAGGAGGGGGACCAAGTGATCTGCAAGTGAGTGGCACCCATCCTTCAATATCAACACTGCCACTGATCCCCCCCACACCACCACTACTGCCACTGATCCCCCCCACACCACCACTACTGCCACTGATACCCCCCACACCAACACTACTGCCACTGATACCCCCCACACCAACACTACTGCCACTGATCCCCCCCACACCAACCCTACTGCCACTGATACCCCCCACCAACACTACTGCCACTGACACCCCCCACCAACACTACTGCCACTGACACCCCCCACCAACACTACTGCCACTGACACCCCCCACCAACACTACTGCCACTGACACCCCCCACACCAACACTACTGCCACTGATCACCCCCCACACCACCACTACTGCCACTGACACCCCCCACACCAACACTACTGCCACTGACACCCCCCACACCAACACTACTGCCACTGATACCCCCCACACCAACACTACTGCCACTGATCCCCCCCACACCAACCCTACTGCCACTGATACCCCCCCCCACACCAACACTACTGCCACTGACACCCCCCACACCAACACTACTGCCACTGATCACCCCCCACACCACCACTACTGCCACTGACACCCCCCACACCAACACTACTGCCACTGATACCCCCCCACACCAACACTACTGCCACTGATACACCCCCCACACCAACACTACTGCCACTGATACCCCCCCACACCAACACTACTGCCACTGATACCCCCCACACCAACACTACTGCCACTGATACCCCCCCACACCACCACTACTGCCACTGACACCCCCCACACCAACACTACTGCCACTGATCACCCCCCACACCACCACTACTGCCACTGACACCCCCCACACCAACACTACTGCCACTGATACCCCCCACACCAACACTACTGCCACTGATACCCCCCACACCAACACTACTGCCACTGATACCCCCCCCCCACACCACCACTACTGCCACTGACACCCCCCACACCAACACTACTGCCACTGATCCCCCCCCCACACCGCCACTACTGCCACTGACACCCCCCACACCAACACTACTGCCACTGATACCCCCCCACACCAACACTACTGCCACTGATCCCCCCACACCAACACTACTGCCACTGATACCCCCCCACACCACCACTACTGCCACTGATACCCCCCACACCAACACTACTGCCACTGATACCCCCCACACCAACACTACTGCCACTGATACCCCCCACACCAACACTACTGCCACTGATACCACCCACACCAACACTACTGCCACTGACCCCCCCCACACCAACACTACTGCCACTGATACCCCCCACACCAACACTACTGCCACTGATCCCCCCCACACTAACATTACTGCCACTGATACCCTCCCACACCACCACTACTGCCACTGATACCCCCCACACCACCACTACTGCCACTGATACCCCCCACACCAACACTACTGCCACTGATACCCCCCCACACCAACACTACTGCCACTGATACCCCCCACACCAACACTACTGCCACTGATACCCCCCACACCAACACTACTGCCACTGACCCCCCCCCACACCAACACTACTGCCACTGATACACCCCACACCAACACTACTGCCACTGATCCCCCCACACCAACATTACTGCCACTGATACCCCCCCCACACCAACACTACTGCCACTGATACCCCCCACACCAACACTACTGCCACTGACCCCCCCACACACCAACACTACTGCCACTGATACCCCCACACCAACACTACTGCCACTGATCCCCCCACACCAACATTACTGCCACTGATACCCCCCCACACCAACACTACTGCCACTGATACCCCCCCCCCACACCAACACTACTGCCACTGATACCCCCCACACCAACACTACTGCCACTGATACCCCCCACACCAACACTACTGCCACTGATACCCCCCACACCAACACTACTGCCACTGATACCCCCCACACCAACACTACTGCCACTGATCCCCCCACACCAACACTACAGCCACTGATACCCCCCACACCAACACTTTTGCCACTGATCCCCCCCACACCAACACTACTGCCACTGATCCCCCCCACACCAAAACTACTGCCACTGATCCCACCCCCACACCAACACTACTGCCACTGATAACCCCCCACACCAACACTACTGCCACTGATACCCCCCACACCAACACTATTGCCACTGACCCCCCCCACACCACCACTACTGCCACTGATACCCCCCCACACCAACACTACTGCCACTGATAACCCCCACACCAACACTACTGCCACTGATACCCCCCCACACCAACACTACTGCCACTGATCCCCCCACACCAACACTACTGCCACTGATACCTCCCCACACCACCACTACTGCCACTGATACCCCCCACACCAACACTACTGCCACTGATACCCCCCACACCAACACTACTGCCACTGATCCCCCCCCCACACCAACACTACTGCCACTGATACCCCCCAAACTTCCACTACTGCCACTGATCCCCCCACACCAACACTACTGCCACTCACACCCCCCACACCAACACTACTGCCACTGATACCCCCCACACCAACACTACTGCCACTGATACCCCCCCACACCACCACTACTGCCACTGATACCCCCCACACCAACACTACTGCCACTGACCCCCCACACCAACACTACTGCCACTGACCCCCCACACCAACACTACTGCCACTGATACCCCCCCCCCACACCACCACTACTGCCACTGATACCCCCCACACCACCACTACTGCCACTGATACCCCCCACAACAACACTACTGCCACTGATACCCCCCACACCAACACTACTGCCACTGATACCCCCCACACCACCACTACTGCCACTGATACCCCCCACACCACCACTACTGCCACTCATCCCACCCCCCTCCAACCATCACCCTTGCCACTGATCCCAACCCCCACCACCTCTGCCACTCATCCCATTCAACCCTCCCACCACTGATCTCACCCCCCCAACCACAACCCTTGCCACTGATCCCACCCCCCCTCATCGCTGCCACTCATCCCATCCCCCCACCACCACCGCTGCCACTGATCCCATCCCCCCCATCATTGCCACTCATCCCATCTCTCCCTCACCACTGCCACTCATCCCATCCCCCGCCACTGATCCTATCCCTCCCCAACCACCACTGTTGCCACTCATCCCAGGGGCGTAACTACAGGGGTAACAATTGCGATAGCACACATGTTGCCCCTGAACACCTGGATGTGGGGGGGGGGCATTTAGGGGAAAAATCCCCTCAATTTTTCTCCTGCACCCACTAAAAGTCTGCTTCTCCTCCTCTCCCTCTGATAGGCATTAAGTGGTTGCAGGAGGAAAATGGGGGGGATTTGTTCCCCCTCCTATCCAGGTCCTGTTGCCCCCGCAATTAGTGGGAAGGGCCCTGGCTGGAGGTCAGGGGGGACCTCCATAGTTTCTTGCACCAGGGCCCTGAAGGTTCTAGTTACGCCACTGTTCCAACTCCTTTTTCCTTCTCACCAAACATGCAAAAAACACCCCAAACTTATCACACACCTCCCCCTCCTCCAAAATCATTTATTCAATTTCCACAACCCTCTCCCGAAAGCGACCTCCTCCTAGAGTTGATCCTTGAACCGTGCCCCGACCAGAAAGGTAAGTATGAGAAGTGCCTCCCCCCTTCCAATGCTGCATCCTTTACCCTAAAATCAGCCACCATCTCATTTAACAGTCTGGATGAAGAGTCCATCCTACGCTCCTCTCCAGCACCACTTCTATCGCTTGCTTTCCTAATTATAATCGTAGGTTCCTCCCAGGTAAGTACAATTTCTAAGTACTACGGAGTTCATTTCTATCTCATTTATCTGCAGGAGAGCAACAATTAAAAAGTCTGAATCTACACCCCACATAATCCATCTCCCCAGCACAATCACCTCCTGTGACACCATCACCAACTGCGGGTTTATAAGAAGCACCCCCAAACCTTCACATCGTGTCTCACAAGACCATGCACTCCCCCCATACCTCCATTCATGAGGCCCTGGAAAGACAGCAGCCCGCCGCCAACCGGACCTCACTCTCCTCACATTTCTAGAACTTTCCATGAGGAAAAGAAAGAAAAATCTTTCAGCCATAATAAGTCTTTAGAAGAGTCATTCCATACTCTTGTCCCCTCTTCCTTCATCATCCCGACTTTCCCTCTGCCACCTCTTAGGACCGGGGAGAACTATCCGATTCTATCTCAGAGTCTCCAGATAGGGCGATATGGTGTGACCCCTCCCCACTCTCAGAGTCCACTCCTTCAATCCTACCTCTCTTACCAGAAAACTCCTCCCCCTCCACTATCAAAGGCGCAAAGCGTTGTCCACACTCTTCTTCCTCTTCTTCCATCTCTTCCTCACCAGGAGCGGCCCGTGCATTGTGGGCTCATGGGTTCCGCCCCCCTAATCCCTGCCGCCACCTCCCAATCCATGCGCCCGGCCCCTTTCAGTACGTCGGGCGCATGGACTCCTATGGCAGCGTGGACGGGGGTGTTTTTTTTTTTTTTTAAGCACCTGAGGCTCTAATAGGCTTAAAAAAAGGGTGGGCTCAGGGCGCAGAGAGTGCGCCCAGATCCCACCCTGTTGTGTGGCCATAGGAAATTAATTTTCGCTATTTTTACACCACAGTGTCTCCCTGCCAATCAGGAGGCAGGTCAGTGAGACCTGTTTCCCGATTGGCCAAAGCGCAGGGCATCCGGCGGAAGAGACACACAGGGGGGGAAGCTGGAGGATCAGACTACTCTGCCGCCACTGACACAGGAGGAAAAGGACCCAACAGTCCAGAATGGAGGAGGAGATGCGCGGAATGCAGGAGCCATCGCCTGCCCATCCCCAGCTCGCTGCCCTCACCTGAATGGGGTAAGTGCCGGTCTGATGGCGGGCGAGCGGGGGTGGGAAGCCACAGTGGCTGCATATGTTGGACACAGGCTGCATAAGACAGACAGAAGCTGCACATGATGGGCACAGGCTGCATATGTTGGGCACAGGCTGCATATGATGGGCAGAAGCTGCATAAGATGGGCACAGGCTGCATATGATAGGCAGAAGCTGCATATGACGGGCACAGGCTGCATATCATGGGCACAGACTGCATAAGTTGGGCACAGAGGCTGTATGATGGGCACAGGCTGCATATGATGGGCACAGGCTGCATATGATGGGCACAGAGGCTGTATGATGGGCACAGGCTGCATATCATGGGCACAGGCTGCATATGATGGGCACAGAGGCTGTATGATGGGCACAGGCTGCATATCATGGGCACAGGCTGCATATGATGGGCACAGAGGCTGTATGATGGGCACAGGCTGCATATCATGGGCACAGGCTGCATATGATGGGCACAGAGGCTGTATGATGGGCACAGGCTGCATATCATGGGCACAGGTTGCATGTGATGGGCACAGTGAGGCTGCAATTGATGTTGATGCAATTGATTTTTCAGAATTTTTGAGTTTGCTTGGGCCCCCCCAAAAAATTTTGAGCACCAGCCGCCACTGTTCCTCGCTATCCGACAGATCCCCAATCAGCCAGGACATAATCCGCCCTGACCCAGAGACCGAGGTTTCTGCTCCACCTGCCTCTCCAACTTCTTCCGGCATGCCGTCCTGCTGCATAAACTCCTCCTCTACTTCTCCAGAAGCTCTGAATGCCACCCTTTCTTCTATGCCCAGTGTAGAGTCCCCAATCTCTAACCTCCACTCCCACAATAGAAGCCGAAGCACCACCCCTTCATCCGGAACCCCCTCACTTCCAGGCTCAGCCTCCTCAGCCTTGGCTAGACAGAGCACACCAGACGGGGCCACATCATTATATACTTCCGCGGGTCCCCCCCTGGTTCCCCTCCCCACACCACCATCATGCCTCAGCCAAGACCTTCCCTTAGTGTTAAGCATCCATCCAATCTTCTCCAACAACGCAATGTCTGCAAACGTTTATTTTGCTTTGTGGTATTCACCGCACCATCTCGCAAAATGGCCAGCTCTTTTACAGATGTCACAAACTTTGGATTCAGTACATTCGACAGCCGGGGGTCTCCTCACACCACCATTACATCCCTCATCCTTCCTAAAAGGTCCAAAGAACCTGTACTTCCCCGACCAAATACCCTACTTGTTTGAGCCTTTTTCTCCTCCTCTTAGGTCTTCACAGTATGTCTTCAGGAAAGGCCAGACCAAGGCTGGATCCACGAAGGGATTATAAGGATGGACCATATTCACCTTCTCCTCCTGCATGAACAGGGCTTGAGCCTCAAACAGCTCCAAGATCGCACTTTTCTTTACCTTTGCCTCTTCAAAAATTCTGCAGCACACCTCGGAAGACCCAACATTTATATCATAAGTCCCCTGCTGGGGGAAATCCTGCAGACACTTTATGTCTCTTGACATCAAAGACGTCCATCAAAAGCTGCACAACGACTGTCCTTAACGTCACCATCAATTTTGCATCTGGCTTGACCAGAAATCGCAGCGAATGGCAAAGACCTCAACCCGCCATAGTGATGCCAGGCACCACAATCGCGCTCTCGTGGCCTCCAGCAGCGTCCCACCCAATAGCAGCAAAGAGTGTACCAATTAACCACTTCAGCCCCGGAAGATTTACCCCCTCAATAACCAGCCCATTTTTTCAGATTCGGCACTGCGTCGCTTTAACTGACAATTGCGCGGTCGTGCGACGTTTTACCCAAACAAAAGTGACGTCTTTTTTTCCCATAAATAGAGATTTCTTTTGGTGGGATTTGATCATCTCTGAGGTTTTTTCGTTTTTGCACTATTATTCGGGCAGCACAGTGGTGTAGTGGGTAGCACTCTCGCCTAGCAGTAAAAAGGGTCGCTGGTTCGAATCCCAACCACGACACTACCTGCCTGGAGTTTGCATGTTCTCTCTGTGCCTGCGTGGGTTTCCTCCGGGTGCTCCGGTTTCCTCCCACACTCCAAAGACATGCTGGTAGGTTAATTGGCTTCTGTTCAAAATTGGCCCTAGTATATGAATGTGAGTTGGGGACCTTGGATTGTGGGCTCCTTGAGGGTAGGGACCGATGTGGGTGTACGATGTATGTGCAGAGTGCTGTGTGAATTGGAGGCGCTATATGGGTACCTTAAATAAAAATAGGGATGATTGTAGATACGCACCCACACTCACTCAGGTTGAACTGGATGGACTGGTGTCTTTATTCAACCTCACTAACTATGTAACAAAAAAAGAGCGACAATTTTGAAAAAAAAAACACAATATTTTGTACTTTTTGCTATAATAAATATCCCCAATTTTTTTTTTTTTTAAAGAAAATTTTTTCCTCAGTTTAGGCCGAAACGTCTTCTTCTACATATTTTTGGTAATAAAAATCGCAATAAGCGTAAATTTGATTGGTTTGCGCAAAAGTTATAGCGTCTACAAAATAGGGGATAGATTTATGGCAATTTTATTATTCATTTTTTTTAACTGGTAATGGCGGCGATCAGCGATTTTTAGGCGCACAGATCGGACACTTTTGACACATTTTTGGGACCATTGTCATTTATACAGCGATCAGTGCTATAAAAATGCACTGATTACTGTGTAAATGTCACTGGCAGGGAAGGGGGTTAACACTAGGGGGCGATCAAGGGGTTAAGTGTGTTCCCTAGGGAGTGATTCTAACTGACTGGGTGAGGAGACCGATTGTGGTTTATACTTAGTATGAACTTAGGTCTCCTCACCACTGACAGCACAGAGATCTGCCTGTTTACAGATCTCCATTCTGTCTCTGTGTGGAGCGATCGCGGGTGCCCGTGCATCGGCTCCAGCGTCATGCTGCGGGTACATGCGTGTGCCTCCAGCGGCGTGCATGCGCCCTCTAGTGGTCAAAAGGTGAACCGACGTATAGCTATGTCGTTTCGCCCAGGGGAGCCAACCTGCTACAACAGTGGCGGCTGGTCGGGAAGGGGTTAAGTCAACACCCCAAGGGACTGGTGCCTTCAGTCAGAACCCTCCAACCACGACACAAAGATCGTAGACAAAAGTTGTGTCTCAATAGCCCCTTAGAGGTTTTTTATTCCTCCGTATTAGGAATGGATCAAAGAGCCAATGATGACGAACTCCCTCGACCATGAGACTTTGGACAAATAAAACCACTGAGACCAAAGAGCCCCCTGAGGAAGCTGGATGTCAGGACGATCTGCTCTTGTGGCTGAACGAATTCCTCCAGGTCAACCGGCAGGTTTAAAAAGACCTCTCTACACCCTATAAGAGCCTCTATGTCCCTACTTTGGACTACTACATGATTCAGGTCGCCTTTCTCAACCTTTGGCCTCAGTGCTTTTATTTGTCGGGGTCGGGGGAGGTTATCGTCACTCGCTCTTTGATCCATCCCTAATACCGAGGAATAAAAAACCTCTAAGGGGCTAGTGAGACACAACTTCTAAGACACAGTCCTTTTTATATTCTCCTTGATTATAAATATAATGATGATGATAATGATATTTCAATGGAATGTTCATCTGTGACATCACTATCGTATATATACAATCTGTTTCCTAACAAACACCCCTGAGGAAGGGAATAAACTGAAACGCGTCGGGTGAAGGACAATATGGGCGTTGTGCTTGGATTATGGTGTTTCTGGACACAGATTTGTATACTTTCCATGTCTCTGATTATGTGAAAATGCTTTTAAACTTATTTTGTTAAATAAATACTGTTTGTTACAAAATATAATTTTTTCTATATTTTTCTCAATACATAAGTGCCTATAAAGTCCACTTAGAGGTTTTCATTTTGTTTCTAACAATATTTGGATGTGGCACTCTAATAATGAGGATACGCTCACCGATCTCATTTTAATCTCTCTAAAGTTTGGGTATTTGATCGGCGCTTGTTCTTCCAGCATGGCTCTGTGAAGGATCGTACTTGTCCAGGAGTGGAATGTAGGAAAGAGCCGACCTTCGAGTCCCAGGGAAGTTCGGGTGTTCGCCCGTTTGGCGTTTCCTGAACATTATGGGGCATTCGCGGTAAATTTGAGCGCCATGGAATAATGCGAGATCACAGTGCATTGGCCAAAGCATACACCTGACCTGAATGCTTTGTCCAATCACAGCGCGCTCTGCTGAGAGAGCCATGATTGGCCACCCCGCACTATGTAAGGTTGCTTACTCTGTGGCCGTATGGAGTGTAATTATGAATGAAGAGATTAGGCAGGTTAGTTAGTGGTGTGCCAGCAGTGTGTTTGATATACATATACAGCCTAGTATATATATATACACAGTAAAACCTTGGTTTGAGAGCGTTTTGCAAAATTTCTAAATAAATTTTGTCTTGATATAAAAGTAGCATCAGATCACAACTGAGTATAACAGAGAAGAGAGGGCGCCTCTAAGTGTGGTAATATGATTATATTTAATGAAGGTCCAACATTTATCAAGTCACATGGTTGATGATATAAACAGGCACATCTAAGTATGCCGGCATCCTCCACACCACCATCAATGTCATCCCTTCCACCGGCGCTTTAAGCCGCGCCTTCAGATCGCTCTACTGCAGGGTAGTCCTCCTGGTCACGATTACAGACTGACAGCAGTGAGAGCCGGCGGTGCGGGGGGATGGTCTATGTGGAAAGCTTTACCCTGGATGTCTGCATACTTACATGTGCTTCTTATAAAAAATGGAAAAACTCCGCCTTGATGGGAGGCGTCCCGCTAACTGTCGTCTTTTCGCTTCGACAGCTGCTATATAGGCAAGGGTGGGGCCACCTGGTGACCCCAACCCTATGACATCACATGACGTCAGAAGGGGTGGGCCACTCGGTTATGTTTCAAGGTGGCCCTGCCCTTGCCAATATAACAGCTGTCAAAGCAAAAAGACGGCAGTTGGCGGGCCGCCTCCCATGGAGGCGGAGTTTTTCAGTTTTCGGCTCATCCCTAGTGGTGTGGAAGAGACGATGGACCATTTCTTGATTCAGTGCTCCTTCAATATAGAAGTCTATAAGCAGGTAAGTGGAGCTCTGGGTATCCCTTTCCTTTCCCGCTTGAGTTATGCGGAGTGGTCATACGGGGCCTTTCAGACTCTGTCATGGTTATGCAATAGAGATTCTCTGTCAGCTTACCTGTCTGCATGTGTTCATCTCTAAAGACCAGCTGCCTCTCACCTGACTGGTTTTATAACCTCTCCTCTAAGCATGGCCCCACCCCAGGCCCTATCAGGGAACCCTATATTAACCTGTGCACTGCAAGCCAGCAGTGCTGATCAACCATTGTGTGTTAGCCTCCGTGTGTACTTGCTGTGTTTCCTACGTCTGATTCCAGTTACCGACTTTGGCCTGTTCTTAACTATTCCTGTCTGCTCGTGACCCTGACCTTTGGCGTGTCCCCGACTATCCCTGTTTGCCTGTGACCCTGAACCTTGGCGTGTACTTTGTTGTCCTTGTCTGCTTGTGGCCCCGACCTTGGCTTGTCCCTTACTTTCCTTGTTGTTCCAGCCCGCTGCCTCCTTCCTCTTCTCCTGTAGTCTACCGTGAGCTGTGAGACCCTGGGGGCCGCGACCTGGAGCCAGACTGCAGCGCAGTCCATCCTCACCACTAGAGGCTCTGGTGAACACCTGCTGGCTCTTAGACTCCGCGCCCTGGGGAATCTATGCTCTAGCTCCCAGTGGGATCTGTGTCAGTGATCCAGTAGACCTGCTTTCCTGAACCTCCCAGGGTTCAATCCGCAGCAGTCAGTCCTAGGGTCCACTACCTTGCGGTGCACTTCTGATCCCAACGGTGTGCATCTGTCACCCAGCCTCAAGGTGACCCGACAGACTCTCCAGGTTTTTGATTTTAAGATACTTTTTCTAGCCAGTTTAGTATCTGTGGAATGCACGGTGTCAGGTCTCCATTCGGGGGGAAAAGTCCTTCCTGTGGAGGAGGTGGACGAGACTCTGGGTGAGGTTGGGAAGATTCGGGGTCTTTAGAAGGACAGGCGGTGGTCGGGGTCTGGACAAAGACGTGGAGGAATGTCAGGTCCCCGTAGCTGTCTGTCAGTCTCTGGGGGTGGGGCTTTTCTTTCTGTCCTTTTAACGTCCCCCTAGATTTTTATAAGATCAGATTTTTGAGAAAAGGCCGCATGCATGGGTTACAGGTGTAAGCATGAGGGCGTGGTTAGGTGGGGGGAGGGGCTTCGTTGAGGAGCATTATAATAATAATAATAATGAGATGGTAAAATATTTCTTGGTTTCTATATTTAGTTCTGTTTAGGTTTTTTCTGGCACAAAAGGCCATTTTCTGTTTCTATGGTGAAGTGAAGTATATCTGTTTATATCATAGGCGTGCGCACGGGGTGTGCCGGGTGTGCCTGGGCACACCCTAATCACCCCCTGCTGTGTCCAGAGATTTGCCCCAAAATGCTGCATCCAAGAGAGTGTGTGGCCCGCGCTGCCTGTGAAACAGTTTCACAGGCAGTAGAGTGTGAGAATTGCCAGAGCTGATCAGTGTATGGAACTGTCAGATAATGACACTGCATGCAGGGAGAGACACCAGCTGTCAAAATGTCAGGGTGATGTCGGGGGTGGGCGGGACAGAACGGCCATCAAACACAAGCCAATGGGATGGGGTCTGGGCCGGCCGCTACATTTATGTGGCCCCGCCCCCTCTCTGAAGCAACTCAAACATTGGCTTGTGTTTATAGCGCTTGGTCCCGCCCACTCCCGACATCGCGGCCGCGATGTCGGGGGTGGGCGGGATCAAGCACCAACACCAGCCAATGATTGGGCTGTTTCAGAGAGGGGGCGGAGCCAGAGAAATGTAACGGCCCGCCCAGACCCATCCTATTGGCTGGTGTTTGGTAACTGCTCAGTCCCGCCCACCACCAGCATCACCGCTGACTTTTAACAGCTGGTGTCTCTCCCTACATGCAGTGTCATTATCTGACAGTTTCATACACTGAACAGCTCTGGCAATTCTCACCATCTGCTGAATGTGAAACTCCTCCTCTCCCCTATCTGTGCCACCCAATGCTGCCTATCAGTGCCAAACAATGATGCCAATCAGTGCCAACCAGTGCTGCCTATCAGTGCCAACCAATGCTGCCTATCAGTGCCAACCAATGCTGCCAATCAATGATGCCAATCAGTGTCAACCAATGATGCCAATCAGTGTCAACCAATGCTGCCAATCAGTGCCAACCAATGCTGCCAATCAGTGCCAACCAATGCTGCCTATCAGTGCCAACCAATGCTGCCAATCAGTGCCAACCAATGCTGCCAATCAGTGCCAACCAATGCTGCCTATCAGTGCCAACCAGTACTGCCTATCAGTGCCAACCAGTACTGCCTATCTGTGCCAGTGCTGCTTATCAGTGCCAACCAATTCTGCCTATCAGTGCCAACCATTGTAAACCAGTGCTGCCTATCAGTGCAAACCAGTGCCGCCTATCAGTGCCAACCAATGTTGCCTATCAGTGCCAGTGCTGCTTATCAGTGCCAACCAATGCTGCCTATCAGTGCCAGTGCTGCTTATCAGTGCCAACCAATGCTGCCTATCAATGCCAACCAGTACTGCCTATCTGTGCCAGTGCTGCTTATTAGTGCCAACCAATTCTGCCTATCAGTGCCAACCATTGCAAACCAGTGCTGCCTATCAGTGCAAACCAGTGCTGCTTATCAGTGCCAACCAATGCTGCCTATCAGTGCCAGTGCTGCTTATCAGTGCCAACCAGTACTGCCTATCTGTGCCAGTGCTGCTTATCAGTGCCAACCAATTCTGCCTATCAGTGCCAACCAATTCTGTAAATCAGTGCCAACCAATGCTGCCTATCAGTGCTGCATATCAGTGCCCATCGGTGCTGCTTATCAGTGCCAACCAATGCTGCCTATCAGTGCCAACCAGTACTGCCTATCTGTGCCAGTGCTGCTTATCAGTGCCAACCAATTCTGCCTATCAGTGCCAACCAGTGCTGCCTATCAGTGCCAACCAATGCTGCCTATCAGTGCCAACCAATGCTGTAAATCAGTGCCAACCAATGCTGCCTATCAGTGCTGCCAATCAGTGCACATCAGTGCTGCATATCAGTGCCCATCAGTGCTGCATATCAGTGCCCATCAGTGCTGCATATCAGTGCCCATCAGTGCTGCCTATCAGTGCCAATCAGTGCTGACAATTAGTGCCTATCAGTGCCACCTACCAGTGCCCATCAGTGCTGCCAGTCAGTGCCCATCAGTGCTGCCTATCAGTGCAGCCTATCAGTGCCCATCAGTGCTTCCAATCAGTGCAGCCTATCAGTGCCAATCAGTGTCCATCAGTGCTGCCAATCAGTGCTGCGAATCAGAGCCTATCAGTGCCCATAAGTGCTACCAATAAGAGCCCATCAGTGATGCATATAAGTGCCCATCAGTGCCACCTATCAGTGCCAATAGATGCCCATTAGTGCCAATCAGTGCTGCCTATCAGTGCCACCTATCAGTGCACATCAGTGCTACCAATTAGTGCCCATCAACGCTGCCAATGAGTGCTGCCTATTAGTGCCCATCAGTGCTGCCTATCAGTGCCCATCAGTGCTGCCTTAACAGGGATGGTGGAAACCCCTCTACAGATAATTGCAAAACAAATTACCTTCGAGTGCAACAACTTTTCAGTTGGGAGGTTCCACCATTATAGCACTTTGGATTTTTTATTTTTTAGAGTGTTACACTTAATTGTATATGTTTTAGTTACAGTTATAATATGAATTATTGCACTTGAAGATAATTTCCCACCACCCCTGCTAAGTCCATGTCTTTATGGACCTTGCTTTGTGCACTGGGGAGCAGTCATGTTGGAAGGGGTCATCCCCAAACTGTTCCCTCAAAGTTGGGAGCATGAAATTGTCCAAAATGTCTTGGTATGCTGACGCCTTAAGAGTTCCCTTCACTGGAACTAAGGGGCCAAACCCAACCTCTGAAAAACAGCCCCCCACACCATAATCCCCCCTCCCCCCACACCATAATCCCCCCTCCATCAAATGATTTGGAGCAGTGCACAAAGCAAGGTCCATAAAGACATGGATGAGCGAGTTTGGGGTGGAGGAACTTGACTGACCTGCAAAGAGTCCTGACCTCAACCCGATAGAACACCTTTGGGATGAATTCGAGTGGAGACTGCGCGCCAGGCCTTCTCATCCAACATCAGCACCTGACCTCACAAATGCCCTTTTGGAAGAATGATCAAACAATCCCATAGACACACTCCTAAACCTTGTGGACGGCCTTCCTAGAAGAGTTGAAGCTTTTATAGCTGCAAAGGGTGGGCCAACTCAATATTGAACCCTATGGAATAAGACGGCATTAAAGTTCATGTGCGTGTAAAGGCAGGTGTCCCAATACTTTTGACAATATATATATATATATGTATGTGTGCTTGAGCTTTCAGGTGCACACCCTAATGCAATAGGCTGCGCACGCCTATGGTTTATATATATATATAATGTATTCTGTATATATGGAAATATGTCTCTAAAAGGTTACAGAGCTATGAGATTTTTAATAAACTAAAATCTGCGCTTTATTGTCCTCCATAGTTGTGGCCGCAAACTAGGAGATGAGGGCAGTTGTAGTCCCGGGCTTCTAGCTCTTCCCCCACAAATTACTGTGTATATCACCATTGTGCTATATATGACCATTGTACTATATATGACCATTGTGCTATATATGACCATTGTGCTATATATGACCATTGTGCTATATATGACCATTGTGCTATATATGACCACTGTACTATATATGACCATTGTGCTATATATGACCATTGTGCTATATATGACCATTGTGCTATATATGACCACTGTACTATATATGACCATTGTGCTATATATGACCATTGTGCTATATATGACCACTGTACTATATATGACCATTGTGCTATATATGACCATTGTACTATATATGACCATTGTGCTATATATGACCATTGTACTATATATGACCATTGTACTATATATGACCATTGTGCTATATATGACCATTGTACTATATATGACCATTGTGCTATATATGACCATTGTACTATATATGACCATTGTACTATATATGACCATTGTGCTATATATGACCATTGTACTATATATGACCATTGTGCTATATATGACCATTGTACTATATATGACCATTGTACTATATATGACCATTGTGCTATATATGACCATTGTACTATATATGACCATTGTACTATATATGACCATTGTGCTATATATGACCATTGTACTATATATGACCATTGTGCTATATATGACCATTGTACTATATATGACCATTGTGCTATATATGACCATTGTACTATATATGACCATTGTGCTATATATGACCATTGTACTATATATGACCATTGTCACGGCCCATAATTCACTGCGGCATCGCAGTGCATTGCTGGCTGATGATTGGCCAAGCATGCACTATGACCCGCATGCTTGGCCAATCACAGCGCCGCCTGAACAGAGAGCCGTAATTGGCCAAAGCCAGGGTGGCTTTGGCCAATTATGGCTCAGGGGATTTAGTACACGCCCCACACTATATAAGGCCGCCTGCACGGCGGCCCTGTGTAGTGTGTTCCGGTGTGCTGAGAGATAGAGAGAGAGACAGACAGTGTTTGATTTGAGTTAGATAGATTAGGCAGAACAGTCAGTCAGTTAGCTGCACTTACAGTGTATTGTGCATATATATGCATCCCAGGTGTTGCATATACACTACCGTTCAAAAGTTTGGGGTCACCCAAACAATTTTGTGTTTTCCATGAAAAGTCACACTTATTCACCACCATACGTTGTGAAATGAATAGAAAATAGAGTCAAGACATTGACAAGGTTAGAAATAATGATTTGTATTTGAAATAACATTGTTTTTACATCAAACTTTGCTTTCATCAAAGAATCCTCCTTTTGCAGCAATTACAGCATTGCACACCTTTGGCATTCTAGCTGTTAATTTATTGAGGTAAGCTGGAGAAATTGCACCCCACGCTTCTAGAAGCAGCTCCCACAAGTTGGATTGGTTGGATGGGCACTTCTGGCGTACCATACGGTCAAGCTGCTCCCACAACAGCTCAATGGGGTTCAGATCTGGTGACTGTGCTGGCCACTCCATTACCGATAGAATACCAGCTGCCTGCTTCTGCTGTAAATAGTTCTTGCACAATTTGGAGGTGTGTTTAGGGTCATTGTCCTGTTGTAGGATGAAATTGGCTCCAATCAAGCGCTGTCCACTGGGTATGGCATGGCGTTGCAAAATGGAGTGATAGCCTTCCTTATTCAGAATCCCTTTTACCCTGTACAAAGCTCCCACCTTACCAGCACCAAAGCAACCCCAGACCATCACATTACCTCCACCATGCTTAACAGATGGCGTCAGGCATTCTTCCAGCATCTTTTCATTTGTTCTGCGTCTCACAAACTTACTTCTTTGTGATCCAAACACCTCAAACTTGGATTCATCCGTCCACAACACTTTTTTCCAGTCTTCCTCTGTCCAATGTCTGTGTTCTTTTGCCCATCTTAATCTTTTTCTTTTATTGGCCAGTCTCAGATATGGCTTTTTCTTTGCCACTCTGCCCTGAAGCCCAAAATCCCGCAGCCGCCTCTTCACTGTAGATGTTGACACTGGTGTTTTGCGGGTACTATTTAATGAAGATGCCAGTTGGGGTCCTGTGAGGCGTCTGTTTCTCAAACTAGAGACTCTAATGTGCTTATCTTCTTGCTTAGTTGTGCAACGCGGCCTCCCACTTCTTTTTCTACTCTGGTTAGAGCCTGTTTGTGCTGTCCTCTGAAGGGAGTAGTACACACCGTTGTAGGAAATCTTCAATTTCTTTGCAATTTCTCGCATGGAATAGCCTTCATTTCTAAGAACAAGAATAGACTGTCGAGTTTCAGATGAAAGTTCTCTTTTTCTGGCCATTTTGAGCGTTTAATTGACCCCACAAATGTGATGCTCCAGAAACTCAATCTGCTCACAGGAAGGTCAGTTTTGTAGCTTCTGGAAGGAGCTAGACTGTTTTTAGATGTGTGAACATGATTGCACAAGGGTTTGCTAATCATCAATTAGCCTTCTGAGCCAATGAGCAAACACATTGTACCATTAGAACACTGGAGTGATAGTTGCTGGAAATGGGCCTCTATACACCTATGTAGATATTGCACCAAAAACTAGACATTTGCAGTTAGAATAGTCATTTACCACATTAGCAATGTATAGAGTATATTTGTTTAAAGTTAGGACTAGTTTAAAGTTAGCTTCATTTAAAAGTACAGTGCTTTTCCTTCAAAAATAAGGACATTTCAATGTGACCCCAAACTTTTGAACGGTAGTGTATATATATACACTGTATTCAGTTTAGCTAGATCCGTTCCTGTTATCTTCTATCTAGACTATTTACATTTAGTACAGTGTGTCCTGCTCACAGTGTTCAGCTAGATCCGTTCCTGTTATCTTCCTACTGACAGGCAGGCTTGTCTGGTTACAGTATATAAAGCTACCTGAAGAAAATTACAGGTGTTCTTTTGATCCTATTAGTACCACGGTCAGGCAGCTAGACTATTTACATTTAGTGGGGTGCGTCCTGCTCACAGTGTTCAGCTAAAGCTACCTGTAGAAGGTTGGTGGTGTTCTCATACTACAGGCAGTTGATTTTGCTAGCTGCAGTATCAGTACATATATAATAATGGACTGGGGGGTACCCAGGCCGTTTGTCTCACTGATTTTCATCCATATTGCCAGGACCCGACATGACATTAAACCCGCAAGCAGTTTTAAATGAGATTTTTTCCTTTAGAAATGACATTTGGTGCAGGGACTGTTCTAAACACGGGAAACACGCGTCACTTTACAGGCATACTATAGACACCCCCCAGGTACCATATTTAAAGGAATATTTCACTTTTTTTTTTTTACTTTAAGCATCATTAAAATCACTGCTCCCGAAAAAACGGCCGTTTTTAAAAGTTTTTTTTGCATTGATACATGTCCCCTGGGGTAGGACCCGGGTCCCCAAACCCTTTTTCGGACAATACCATGCAAATTAGCCTTTAAAATGAGCACTTTTGATTTCGAACGTTCGAGTCCCATAGACGTCAATGGGATTCTAACGTTCGTGCGAACTTTCGGTCCGTTCGCAGGTTCTGGTGCGAACCGAACCGGGGGGGTGTTCGGCTCATCCCTAATGACCACTGTGCTATATATGACCATTGTGCTATACATGACCATTGTGCTATA
The DNA here is from genome assembly GCA_037952835.1 of Lithobates septentrionalis. NCBI lineage: Eukaryota > Metazoa > Chordata > Amphibia > Anura > Ranidae > Lithobates > Lithobates septentrionalis. Next base: position 225,749 of record JBBDGP010003282.1, on the reverse strand, counting down.
CATGACCATTGTGCTATATATGACCACTGTGCTATATATGACCATTGTGCTATATATGACCATTGTGCTATATATGACCATTGTGCTATATATGACCATTGTGCTATATATGACCATTGTGCTATATATGACCATTGTGCCATGTCTGACCATTGTGCTATATATGACCATTGTACTATATATGACCATTGTACTATACATGACCATTGTGCTATATATGACCATTGTGCCATGTCTGACCATTGTACTATATATGACCATTGTACTATACATGACCATTGTGCTATATATGACCATTGTGCCATGTCTGACCATTGTACTATATATGACCATTGTACTATACATGACCATTGTGCTATATATGACCATTGCGCTATATATGACCATTGTGCTATATATGACCATTGCGCTATATATGACCATTGTGCTATATATGACCATTGTACTATATATGACCATTGTGCTATATATGACCATTGCGCTATATATGACCATTGTGCTATATATGACCATTGTACTATATATGACCATTGTGCTATATATGACCATTGTACTATATATGACCATTGTGCTATATATGACCATTGTACTATATATGACCATTGTACTATGTAACGAGCACCTTGCTCGCTCGGTTCCACTCTCCCGACACTCCTCTGCTGCTATAGAATCAGATTGCAGATCTGATCTGATTGCTCGGTCATCCGATGCTCCGGGATTAGAACTACAGCTCTGTGCCGTTCTAACCCAGTTGTGTAGCTCAGAACACACACCAGGCAGGCTGTATGTAAGTTCAACCAGGAATCTCACTTTATTGACAGGAATACAGTCTTATTTATACAGTAAAAGAGGAGGTGCAGACCTCCTGCTCATATTACTCTAACAATACAGCTGTAACCTAATTACCCTAATTACCATGAGCTAATTAACTAATCCCTTTAGACAGCCTAGATGACTCAGACATGACCTTTAGGCCAGACTGGCCGTCTTGTAGTTCATAAAATCCAATCAACATTAAATAGCAGAGTTAATTAAACACAAACAACATTGGGGATCTAATGACTCTTAGATCCCATACTAGAGACTTATTTACAATACACATTTTAGCAGACAACAGACAGACAGGTAGCTGGAATTGATGACATTAGCATTTAACAGTAGGAGTCCCAACGGTATGAATCAGTCACTATTCCAATATGGCAAATCTAGGGTCCCCAGAGTCTGTGTGTCCTGGGAGACCAGGACCCGAATCCACAGTAATACCACCTCAAGGGTCCCCAGGCATACAGCTCACAAAGAGCACCGTTCCCCCAAATGCCAGGGCCCACGATCGATCGGCAAGAGGCTAGCATACAGTCCCCTCCAAAAGTCTCTCTCCCGGCTAGGTCTGTCACATACTATATATGACCATTGTGCTATATATGACCATTGTGCTATATATATATGACCATTGTGCTATATATAAACATTGTGCTATATATGACCATTGTGCTATATATAACCACTGTGCTATATATGACCACTGTGCTATATATGACCATTGTGCTATATATGACCATTGTACTATATATGACCATTGTGCTATGTATGACCATTGTGCCATGTCTGACCAATGTACTATATATGACCACTGTGCTATATATGACCATTGTACTATATATGACCACTGTGCTATATATGACCATTGTACTATATATGACCACTGTGCTATATATGACCATTGTACTATATATGACCATTGTGCTATATATGACCATTGTACTATATATGACCATTGTGCTATATATGACCATTGTGCTATATATGACCATTGTGCTATATTTGACCATTGGGCCATGTCTGACCATTGTGCTATATATGACCATTGTGCTATATATGACCATTGTACTATACATGACCATTGTGCTATATATGACCATTGTGCTATATATGACCATTGTACTATATATGACCATTGTGCTATATATGACCATTGTACTATATATGACCACTGTGCTATATATGACCATTGTGCTATATATGACCATTGTACTATATATGACCACTGTGCTATATATGACCATTGTACTATATATGACCATTGTGCTATATATGACCATTGTACTATATATGACCACTGTGCTATATATGACCATTGTACTATATATGACCATTGTGCTATATATGACCATTGTGCTATATATGACCATTGTGCTATATTTGACCATTGGGCCATGTCTGACCATTGTGCTATATATGACCATTGTACTATATATGACCACTGTGCTATATATGACCATTGTACTATATATGACCATTGTGCTATATATGACCACTGTGCTATATATGACCATTGTACTATATATGACCATTGTGCTATATATGACCACTGTGCTATATATGACCATTGTACTATATATGACCATTGTGCTGTATATGACCACTGTGCTATATATGACCATTGTACTATATATGACCATTGTGCTACATATGACCACTGTGCTATATATGACCATTGTACTATATATGACCATTGTGCTATATATGACCATTGTGCTATATATGACCATTGTGCTATATATGACCATTGTGCTATGTATGATCATTGTGCCATGTCTGACCATTGTACTATATATGACCATTGTACTATATATGACCATTGTGCTATATATGACCACTGTGCTATATATGACCATTGTGCTATATATGACCACTGTGCTATATATGACCATTGTGCTATATATGACCATTGTGCTATATATGACCATTGTGCTATATATGACCATTGTGCTATATATAGCTCTTCCTGTAGATCTGCGGGGATCAGGAGCCATGAAGATGACAAATTCTTCAGCCGGATGGTGGAGATTATAGGCTGATAGAAGTGCAGGCTGGACTAATCCCCCGAGAGAGATGACGGTTGTGTGGAGCCCGGCTCCTCCACTTGTGTGCAGTCTGTACAATGCTGTGCCATGTGTGGTGTATTGTATATTATTTATGACGGTGTGTTATGGTGTGTTGTGTGTTGGTTACGGTGTGTTGTTTACGGTGTGTTGTGTGTTGGTTACGGTGTGTTGTGTGTTGGTTACGGTGTGTTGTGTGTTGGTTATGGTATGTTGGTTACAGTGTGTTGTGTGTTGGTTACGGTGTGTTGTGTGTTGGTTACGGTGTGTTGTGTGTTGGTGATGGTGTGTTGTGTGTTGGTTACTGTGTGTTGTGTGTTGGTTACAGTGTGTTGTGTGTTGGTTACGGTGTGTTGTGTGTTGGTAATGGTGTGTTGGTTATGGTGTGTTGTGTGTTTTTTATGGTGTGTTGTGTGTTGGTTATGGTATGTTGGTTACAGTGTGTTGTGTGTTGGTTACGGTGTGTTGTGTGTTGGTTACGGTGTGTTGTGTGTTGGATACGGTGTGTTGTGTGTTGGTTACGGTGTGTTGGTTATGGTGTGTTGTGTGTTGGTTTTGGTGTGTTGTGTGTTGGTTACGGTGTGTTGTGTGTTGGTTATGGTGTGTTGTGTGTTGGTTACAGTGTGTTGTGTGTTGGTTACGGTGTGTTAGTTATGGTGTGTTGTGTGTTGGTTATGGTGTGTTGGTTACGGTGTGTTGGTTACGGTGTGTTGGTTATGGTGTGTTGTGTGTTGGTTATGGTGTGTTGGTTATGGTGTGTTGTGTGTTGGTTACGGTGTGTTGTGTGTTGGTTAAGGTGTGTTGGTTACGGTGTGTTGTGTGTTGGTTATGGTGTGTTGTGTGTTGGTTACGGTGTGTTGTGTGTTGGTTATGGTGTGTTGTGTGTTGGTTATGGTGTGTTGTGTGTTGGTTATGGTGTGTTGTGTGTTGGTTATGGTGTGTTGGTTATGGTGTGTTGTGTGTTGGTTATGGTGTGGTGTGTGTTGGTTACGATGTGTTGTGTGTTCGTAATGGTGTGTTGTGTGTTGGTTATGGTGTGTTGGTTACGGTGTGTTGTGTGTTGGTGACGATGTGTTGGCTATGGTGTGTTGTGTGTTGGTTATGATGTGTTGTGTGTTGGTTATGGTGTGTTGTGTGTTGGTTATGGTGTGTTGGTTACGGTGTGTTGTGTGTTGGTTATGGTGTGTTGTGTGTTGGTTACGGTGTGTTGGTTACGGTGTGTTGGTTATGGTGTGTTGTGTGTTGGTTATGGTGTGTTGGTTGAGGTGTGTTTTGTGTTGGTTACGGTGTGTTGTGTGTTGGTTACGGTGTGTTGGTTATGGTGTGTTGTGTGTTGGTTATGGTGTGTTGGTTGAGGTGTGTTTTGTGTTGGTTACGGTGTGTTGTGTGTTGGTTACGGTGTGTTGGTTATGGTGTGTTGTGTGTTGGTTATGGTGTGTTGGTTGAGGTGTGTTGTGTGTTGGTTACGGTGTGTTGGTTATGGTGTGTTGTGTGTTGGTTATGGTGTGTTGGTTGAGGTGTGTTTTGTGTTGGTTATGGTGTGTTGTGTGTTGGTTACGGTGTGTTGGTTATGGTGTGTTGTGTGTTGGTTATGGTGTGTTGGTTGAGGTGTGTTGTGTGTTGGTTACGGTGTGTTGCGTGTAGGTAATGGTGTGTTGTGTGTTGGTTACGGTGTGTTGTGTGTTGGTTATGGTGTGTTGGTTACGGTGTGTTGTGTGTTGGTTATGGTGTGTTGTGTTTTGGTTACGGTGTGTTGTGTGTTGGTTATGATGTGTTGGTTACGGTGTGTTGTGTGTTGGTTACTGTGTGTTGTGTGTTGGTTACAGTGTGTTGTGTGTTGGTTATGGTGTGTTGTGTGTTGGTTATGGTGTGTTGGTTATGGTGTGTTGGTTACGGTGTGTTGTGTGTTGGTTATGGTGTGTTGTGTGTTGGTTATGGTGTGTTGGTTATGGTGTGTTGTGTGTTGGTTATGGTGTGTTGTGTGTTGGTTACGATGTGTTGTGTGTTGGTAATGGTGTGTTGTGTGTTGGTTATGGTGTGTTGGTTACGGTGTGTTGTGTGTTGGTGACGATGTGTTGGCTATGGTGTGTTGTGTGTTGGTTATGATGTGTTGTGTGTTGGTTATGGTGTGTTGTGTGTTGGTTATGGTGTGTTGGTTATGGTGTGTTGTGTGTTGGTTATGGTGTGTTGTGTGTTGGTTACGGTGTGTTGGTTACGGTGTCTTGGTTATGGTGTGTTGTGTGTTGGTTATGGTGTGTTGGTTGAGGTGTGTTTTGTGTTGGTTACGGTGTGTTGTGTGTTGGTTACGGTGTGTTGGTTATGGTGTGTTGTGTGTTGGTTTTGGTGTGTTGTGTGTTGGTTACGGTGTGTTGGTTATGGTGTGTTGGTTACGGTGTGTTGTGTGTTGGTTACTGTGTGTTGTGTGTTGGTTACAGTGTGTTGTGTGTTGGTTATGGTGTGTTGTGTGTTGGTTATGGTGTGTTGGTTATGGTGTGTTGGTTACGGTGTGTTGTGTGTTGGTTATGGTGTGTTGGTTATGGTGTGTTGTGTGTTGGTTATGGTGTGTTGGTTACGGTGTGTTGTGTGTTGGTTACTGTGTGTTGGTTACAGTGTGTTGTGTGTTGGTTACTGTGTGTTGGTTACAGTGTGTTGTGTGTTGGTTACGGTGTGTTGGTTATGGTGTGTTGTGTGTTGGTTTTGGTGTGTTGTGTGTTGGTTACGGTGTGTTGGTTATGGTGTATTGTGTGTTGGTTATGGTGTGTTGTGTGTTGGTTTTGGTGTGTTGTGTGTTGGTTACGATGTGTTGTGTGTTGGTTACGGTGTGTTAGTTATGGTGTGTTGGTTACGGTGTGTTGTGTGTTGGTTATGGTGTGTTGGTTACGGTGTGTTGGTTATGGTGTGTTGTGTGTTGGTTATGGTGTGTTGGTTATGGTGTGTTGTGTGTTGGTTACGGTGTGTTGTGTGTTGGTTAAGGTGTGTTGGTTACGTTGTGTTGTGTGTTGGTTATGGTGTGTTGTGTGTTGGTTACGGTGTGTTGTGTGTTGGTTATGGTGTGTTGATTATGGTGTGTTGTGTGTTGGTTATGGTGTGGTGTGTGTTGGTTACGATGTGTTGTGTGTTCGTAATGGTGTGTTGTGTGTTGGTTATGGTGTGTTGGTTACGGTGTGTTGTGTGTTGGTGACGATGTGTTGGCTATGGTGTGTTGTGTGTTGGTTATGATGTGTTGTGTGTTGGTTATGGTGTGTTGTGTGTTGGTTATGGTGTGTTGGTTACGGTGTGTTGTGTGTTGGTTATGGTGTGTTGTGTGTTGGTTACGGTGTGTTGGTTACGGTGTGTTGGTTATGGTGTGTTGTGTGTTGGTTATGGTGTGTTGGTTGAGGTGTGTTTTGTGTTGGTTACGGTGTGTTGTGTGTTGGTTACGGTGTGTTGGTTATGGTGTGTTGTGTGTTGGTTATGGTGTGTTGGTTGAGGTGTGTTTTGTGTTGGTTACGGTGTGTTGTGTGTTGGTTACGGTGTGTTGGTTATGGTGTGTTGTGTGTTGGTTATGGTGTGTTGGTTGAGGTGTGTTGTGTGTTGGTTACGGTGTGTTGGTTATGGTGTGTTGTGTGTTGGTTATGGTGTGTTGGTTGAGGTGTGTTTTGTGTTGGTTATGGTGTGTTGTGTGTTGGTTACGGTGTGTTGGTTATGGTGTGTTGTGTGTTGGTTATGGTGTGTTGGTTGAGGTGTGTTGTGTGTTGGTTACGGTGTGTTGCGTGTAGGTAATGGTGTGTTGTGTGTTGGTTACGGTGTGTTGTGTGTTGGTTATGGTGTGTTGGTTACGGTGTGTTGTGTGTTGGTTATGGTGTGTTGTGTTTTGGTTACGGTGTGTTGTGTGTTGGTTATGATGTGTTGGTTACGGTGTGTTGTGTGTTGGTTACTGTGTGTTGTGTGTTGGTTACAGTGTGTTGTGTGTTGGTTATGGTGTGTTGTGTGTTGGTTATGGTGTGTTGGTTATGGTGTGTTGGTTACGGTGTGTTGTGTGTTGGTTATGGTGTGTTGTGTGTTGGTTATGGTGTGTTGGTTATGGTGTGTTGTGTGTTGGTTATGGTGTGTTGTGTGTTGGTTACGATGTGTTGTGTGTTGGTAATGGTGTGTTGTGTGTTGGTTATGGTGTGTTGGTTACGGTGTGTTGTGTGTTGGTGACGATGTGTTGGCTATGGTGTGTTGTGTGTTGGTTATGATGTGTTGTGTGTTGGTTATGGTGTGTTGTGTGTTGGTTATGGTGTGTTGGTTATGGTGTGTTGTGTGTTGGTTATGGTGTGTTGTGTGTTGGTTACGGTGTGTTGGTTACGGTGTCTTGGTTATGGTGTGTTGTGTGTTGGTTATGGTGTGTTGGTTGAGGTGTGTTTTGTGTTGGTTACGGTGTGTTGTGTGTTGGTTACGGTGTGTTGGTTATGGTGTGTTGTGTGTTGGTTTTGGTGTGTTGTGTGTTGGTTACGGTGTGTTGTGTGTTGGTTATGGTGTGTTGGTTACGGTGTGTTGTGTGTTGGTTACTGTGTGTTGTGTGTTGGTTACAGTGTGTTGTGTGTTGGTTATGGTGTGTTGTGTGTTGGTTATGGTGTGTTGGTTATGGTGTGTTGGTTACGGTGTGTTGTGTGTTGGTTATGGTGTGTTGGTTATGGTGTGTTGTGTGTTGGTTATGGTGTGTTGGTTACTGTGTGTTGGTTACAGTGTGTTGTGTGTTGGTTACTGTGTGTTGGTTACAGTGTGTTGTGTGTTGGTTACTGTGTGTTGGTTACAGTGTGTTGTGTGTTGGTTACGGTGTGTTGGTTATGGTGTGTTGTGTGTTGGTTTTGGTGTGTTGTGTGTTGGTTACGGTGTGTTGTGTGTTGGTTACGGTGTGTTGGTTATGGTGTGTTGTGTGTTGGTTATGGTGTGTTGTGTGTTGGTTTTGGTGTGTTGTGTGTTGGTTACGGTGTGTTGTGTGTTGGTTACGGTGTGTTAGTTATGGTGTGTTGGTTACGGTGTGTTGTGTGTTGGTTATGGTGTGTTGGTTACGGTGTGTTGTGTGTTGGTTACTGTGTGTTGTGTGTTGGTTACAGTGTGTTGTGTGTTGGTTACGGTGTGTTGTGTGTTTTTTTATGGTGTGTTGTGTGTTGGTTACGGTGTGTTGTGTGTTGGTTACGGTGTGTTGTTTATGGTGTGTTGGTTATGGTGTGTTGGTTATGGTGTGTTGGTTACGGTGTGTTGTGTGTTGGTTATGGTGTGTTGTGTGTTGGTTATGGTGTGTTGGTTATGGTGTGTTGTGTGTTGGTTATGGTGTGTTGTGTGTTGGTTACGATGTGTTGTGTGTTGGTAATGGTGTGTTGTGTGTTGGTTATGGTGTGTTGGTTACGGTGTGTTGTGTGTTGGTGACGATGTGTTGGCTATGGTGTGTTGTGTGTTGGTTATGATGTGTTGTGTGTTGGTTATGGTGTGTTGTGTGTTGGTTATGGTGTGTTGGTTATGGTGTGTTGTGTGTTGGTTATGGTGTGTTGTGTGTTGGTTATGGTGTGTTGGTTGAGGTGTGTTTTGTGTTGGTTACGGTGTGTTGTGTGTTGGTTACGGTGTGTTGGTTATGGTGTGTTGTGTGTTGGTTTTGGTGTGTTGTGTGTTGGTTACGGTGTGTTGTGTGTTGGTTATGGTGTGTTGGTTACGGTGTGTTGTGTGTTGGTTACTGTGTGTTGTGTGTTGGTTACAGTGTGTTGTGTGTTGGTTATGGTGTGTTGTGTGTTGGTTATGGTGTGTTGGTTATGGTGTGTTGGTTACGGTGTGTTGTGTGTTGGTTATGGTGTGTTGGTTATGGTGTGTTGTGTGTTGGTTATGGTGTGTTGGTTACTGTGTGTTGGTTACAGTGTGTTGTGTGTTGGTTACTGTGTGTTGGCTACAGTGTGTTGTGTGTTGGTTACGGTGTGTTGGTTATGGTGTGTTGTGTGTTGGTTTTGGTGTGTTGTGTGTTGGTTACGGTGTGTTGTGTGTTGGTTACGGTGTGTTGGTTATGGTGTGTTGTGTGTTGGTTATGGTGTGTTGTGTGTTGGTTTTGGGTGTGTTGTGTGTTGGTTACGGTGTGTTGTGTGTTGGTTACGGTGTGTTAGTTATGGTGTGTTGGTTACGGTGTGTTGTGTGTTGGTTATGGTGTGTTGGTTACGGTGTGTTGTGTGTTGGTTACTGTGTGTTGTGTGTTGGTTACAGTGTGTTGTGTGTTGGTTACGGTGTGTTGTGTGTTTTTTTATGGTGTGTTGTGTGTTGGTTACGGTGTGTTGTGTGTTGGTTACGGTGTGTTGTTTATGGTGTGTTGGTTATGGTGTGTTGTGTGTTGGTTACAGTGTGTTGTGTGTTGGTTACGGTGTGTTGTGTGTTGGTTATGGTGTGTTGTGTGTTGGTTACGCTGTGTTGTGTGTTGGTTATTGTAACGAGCCCCCACTCGCTCGGTTCCACTCTCCTGACACTCCTCTGCTGCTATTGGATCAGATTGCAGATCACAACGTCTGATGGTTCGGTCGTTCGATGCTCCGGGATTTGAACTACAGCTATGTACCAATCGAATCCAGTTGTGATAGCTCAGAACAAACACCAGGCAGGCTGTATGGAAGTTCAAACAGGAATCTCACCTTTATTGGATGCACACAACACACTTTTATACACAGCAGTTTGAACACCCCGCCCCCAACAACCACTTTCCTATTGGTCAATTGTAAAGTACACTTTAGTCTTCACTTAGGTCCTCTTGTCCATGCAAATGAGGACTTGAAACAGGTTCAGCAGGGATTAGTCGGATAGCTTGAATAGGAGGCTTATATGTGTAATGACACAGAGAAGCCCCAAGGGGGTAATTAAAGTACATAAACAAAGGGTCAAACACAGAACAATGCCCTCCTTCCAGACCATGGAGCCGTCTGGAGGGGGTTAGCTTTAAGACAGGTCGGAGGACCCACCCACTGTGTAATAGAATCAAAGGAGGAATACTTCATATTCCAAGGACCATGACAATCCTCCCCCCTGGGAAACAGCCACAGTGGGACCCCAAAAGGGTCAACTCGAGGATGTTGGGAAAGTAGTCTTAAGGTTTCAGGTCCGTCTCACGAGATAACCCATCTGCGTTCCCGTTTTGAGGCCGATATTTTATGGTGAAATTATACCGTTTTATAAACACAAAAGAGATGTGAAAACTATATAAACACAATGTGAACAATTGTGTACAATAAATAAATGTGTGAGATAAATGAATCTGAATAAATCACGAAAACATTGTTGAGTGAAAATATATAAACATCCCAAATGAATTCTCAAGGGATTGTGAATGAAAAAAATAAAATATATTATATTGATGTGTCAAAAATTGTCCAAAACAGCAACAAGGTAACAAAGTGAAAAAATAACAAAAATATAAAAACTAGTGATGTCACCTTTCACACTCTTCAATACCTGATCAGATGCCTCAAATCTGAAGAGGAGATTTATATAAAAGGGGCCAGATGGACTCTTACCAGATTTGATGGACCCCAAGTTCTAAGGGTCAAAATCGCCTTATATCAGCCATACACTGGGATGATTTCCAGCCGATCGACTCCAAATGATCGCTCAGCAGCTCTCCCACAAACACCAAGAGGGGATAATCATTCGTCCATCAGCTGTGATGTTTACACCTCAACTCCTTTATGGGGATGACGGCTCTCCTCCATAGTGATTGGCTGGGTGGATTCCTTCTCTATATAACACTCGCCCTTCACCTTCAAATAAGGATTCCTTCTAAATAATATGTTAGGAAATAAAGATGAAAACCTTCATGGTGCAGTAAATCAAGGTGGTTATTCCAAAGATTTTCTCATGCACGGCACAGAGATATAAACAGTAGGGATGAGCTGGATGTTCGGGTTGAACATAAGTTCCAGTCAAACATCGGGTGTCGTTCACGGGAAATTCGAGTGCCACATAACGCCCCATAATGCACTGGGGGAGCGCAGTGCATTGCTGTATGATGATTGGCCAGAGCATGCACCATGACCTACATGCTTTAGCCAATCACAGCACCCTCAGCTAAGAGAGCCATAATTGGCCGAAGGCAGGGTGCCTTTGGCCAATCATGGCTCAGGGGGACTAAGTCCACGCCCCCCACACTATATAAGGCCGCCTGCGTGTCATTGGTGTGGATGGAGAGAGAGTGTCATTTAGATTGAGCAGGCAGGTGATTCAGTTAGTGGCAGTGTATTTAATATATATATACAGTCAGTCTAGTATATATATATACTCTGAATCCAGTCAGTGTAGCCTAGATCTACATTCTACAGTGCATTCCGTGGTGTACTATTTCTAATCTACTTCAGGCAGTGTATTTTATATATATATATATATATATATATATATATATATATATATAGGAAGGCCAGTATGGTGGCCTGAATTTATGGGAGGAGCCCGGGGGGTATTTAAGCAGCCCGCTCACCTGTGGTGCTTGTCGGTTTCCTGTGCGCGATATACGTCACTAAGCCGACTATTCGATATACCAGCGTCCGCAAGTTCTTGCCTCGCAGTTCCCGTATTCGATACTCCGTACTCAAAACTTTCGAAGTCCGCGTTTTCGTTATAGTTTGTACCACGCGTCTGGCTTGGCTGTCGCAGGTAAGGTCCCGTCGGACTTTTCGTTTTCATATCATGTCACTAAACCGTGAGTTCAAAATTTCGTTTCACCCGCATCGCACAAACTGCAATGTATATCGCTCGTACTTTCGATATGTCACAATTCGATAGCACAGCGACGCTGACGCCGCTTCATTTCTAGCATGTCGGTATTACTCACAGCCATAGCCAGTCGCAACTTGTAAATTATCAAATCAAGTTAGTTCGATACCAATCATTTCTCATTTTTGAGACATTTCTAAAAACTCATTTCTGACATTTCAAATCATTTCTCATTTCTGAAAACATTTCTAAACTCATTTCTGACATTTCAAATCATTTCTCATTTCAGTCACCTACCGCGCTCCGATTCGAATCCAATCGCACCAAAAGATGCGCCGATTCGTTCCGGTGTGCCCCAGTTATTACGGCCTCATTTCTATACATGCTCCAGAGTTACGTTATTGTCAGTCAATCGTACCTCTGTCATGGTTATCATTTCATTTCCATGAATCACGTCCCGACATGAATTCAGTCGCATGGAAAATGCGCCGATTCGTCTCGGCGTGCCCCAGGATTGGCCTCATTTCTATACATGCTCCAGAGTTACGTTTTATCAGTCATTTGTACCTCTGTCATGGTTATCATTTCATTTCCATGTATCACGTCCCGACATGAATTCAGTCGCATGGAAAATGCGCCGATTCGTCTCGGCGTGCCCCAGGATTGGCCTCATTTCTATACATGCTCCAGAGTTACGTTTATCAGTCATTTGTACCTCTGTCATGGTTATCATTTCATTTCCATGTATCACGTCCCGACATGAATTCAGTCGCATGAAAAATGCACCGATTCGTCTCGGCGTGCCCCAGGATTGGCCACATTTCTGATACATGCTCCAGAAATCCGGATCATAGCTGAATCGCAGACACCGGGGATTGACCCGTATCTCTGTCATGCAATTTCTACCATTTCACTCCCACAACGCATCACCGTTTCGAAACCAGTCGCATCCGAGGCGCACCGATTCGTCACGGCATGCATCACTGGTTCCGATCACATTTCATACCTACACCAGAGCTCGGTTAGTTGCCAGTCGCTAACACGGCACAACCAATTCGAGCCTCGGTCAAAACAATCATTTCTCTCATTTCATTTAATACTGCACTCCTACTCGAATCCAGATGCATCAAACAAGCACCGATTCGTCCCAGGAGCACCAATATTTTCAGTTGCCTCATTTCAATACATGCTCCAGAGCCCGGTTCACGGTCGAACAAATCGTGACACGACCAGGCCGCACCTCTGTCATGCAGTTCATTCATTTCACAATCAAGGCAAACATTTCGAACCATTTCATTGTCACAAATTGCAAGCACCATACAAATCATTGCTCCAAGTTACTTAGCAATCCCTTCACGAATTGTCACCTTTCATCTTCCTCAGGTCAGTCAAAGTTCAGTAGGTCCACCCTGCACCAGGTTGGACGATATCCCCCAGGTAAAAAAAAAAAAAAAAAAAGGGGGGAAAGGGAGAATAAGTCGGGTAAGTATGACTCAGCGGATCAAAGAAAAACTTGAAATTCATCTCATCCCCAATAGGTTACAGTCAACCAGGAAATAAAGCTCGAGATCCTCACCAGAGCAACCATGTCCCAGGCCGGCAGTGAAGACTTCACGGCCCCTCTATCACCTACTCCGGTTTCAGAAAGCGGCAGCGTGCAAACCCTCAGGGGATGGACTATCCCCAGACTGACGGCAGAGCTCAGACGCAGAGGTGTCCCCTTCCCCGCCACAGCGAGGAAAGGCGAGCTCTTCAAACTCCTCTTCCCCCCATCAGCAGCAGGACCCAGTACCCAACAGGCATCCCTCCAGTCCATATCATCGGCCATCTCGCAGTTACACACGATGGTGTCATCTCTATCCACCTCAGTTGCAGACGTCCAAGCCAGGGTGGCACTTCTGGAGGCCCGACCGGCCACGGCTGTCCCCGACCCAACGGCAATTCAGACCTTGACACCTCTTTCTACAGGTACCTCAGGCTCAAGCGCCATTGTCTACCCCTCCCATCTGGTCCCAACCAGTATCAGGAAGGACATTTTAGACGGCAAGGACGTCAACCTGGCCTCTCTCCTTATCTCCGTGCATGATTTAGCAGAAAATAAGGCCTACTCCTGGGGTGACATATCGGTGGTCCTTAAAGCCAAAGACCCCAGGCTGAACCGCAAGCTATCAGTCCCCGAATTTACCCTGGCCTTTGGCATGCTCAGAGATGTCCTGTGCTCAGCCACCCCTAGCAGGCGGGAAGAGCTGGACTTATACCTCCATACTGTGGTAGACTTGGGCCACAAGTATGGAGGTTTCGCCTTCTACGATTATCATCGTTCCTTCTCAGCCAAGGCCGCCGCCAGATTCGCACAATACCAGATCACCACAGATTGGAGTCTCATGGACACAGAGCTCTTCTGCCGCCACTTTGCCGGCTTACGCTCACCTCTGTGTGCAATTTGCCAGTCTTCCACCCACACTGCCACCTGGTGCGCCAATACGGCGATCAGACGGCCCTTCGAGTTCCCCTCTACCTCAGGTACAGTACAGGGCCAGTCGATCCCTGAACCAATGCCTCAGGTGGACAAACTCGGACGCCCAGTCCGAACCGTGGGAGGGGCAGCCATCTGTAACAACTACAACTATGGGTCCTGCAACTTCAGCCAATGCCGTCTACTTCACATCTGCACTATATGCCAAAGAGCACACCCTAGGAATTTGTGTGAAGTCAAGCAACATAAGAGGGCATGACTAAGCCGAATCAACATCTTATGGCTAGGACTGTATCTCACTTCACACCCCACCCCTTCCCTGGCCACCTACCTTATCCAAGGCTTCACAGTAGGCTTTCACACCGGCCTCATCGCACTGCCCCACAGTACTCACGAATGCGCCAATCTTCGTTCGGCAGCCATCGACGAACAGGCCATAGATCAGCTCTTACAGGCAGAGGTAGATCGAGACTACGTAATAGGCCCTTTCACTTGCCCCCCTTTCAGCACATGGAGAGTCAGCCCTATTGGGCTTGTCAAGGGCAAATTCTCTAATAAATTGCGTTTGGTGTACGACTTGTCTGCGCCTCATTCTTCGCACATACCCAGTCTCAATTCCCTGATCCCCTCCGAAGAGTTTTCCCTAAAATATTCCTCCGTTGACATGGCAATACAAGCGATCATCAAAGCAGGTACAGGTGCCTGGCTCTCCAAAGCCGACATCTCGGATGCTTTCAAACTCCTGCCCATCCACCCATCCCTTTGGTGCTGGCATGGCATCAAATGGAAGGAAGCGTATTATTTTGCTACGAAACTCACCTTCGGTTCGAAGAGTAGCCCGTGGCTCTTCGACACGTTCGCACAGTCCCTCGTTTGGATACTATTACACAAGGGCCAATGCCATGAAGTCATCCATTACCTGGATGACTTCCTACTGATAGAACCGCCCAACAAACCCCCAGGAGATCTCGACAAACTTAGAGTTATTTTTGGAAACCTCAACGTTCCTATCGCCGAGCACAAAGTCGATGGTCCAGCAAACATCATCACCTTTCTCGGGGTCAGCTTGGATACCTGCGCAATGCAAGCCAGTCTCCCCCCCGACAAATTAACACGCATTAGGGCAGTCCTTCACGAGTTTACACACACCAAGGGCTGTACCAAAAAACAGTTGCAGTCTCTCCTGGGTATGCTCAACTTCGCTATGCGAATTATCCCACAAGGCCGCACATTTGTGTCACGCCTGCTGAGATTTCTGTCAGAAACTCAAGACCCTGATCAGATTTTGAAATTAGACTCCGCAGCTATAGCGGACCTATCAATGTGGGAGGAAGTCTTGTCCGCCTGGAATGGCATATCTCTATTTATACCTATGGTTTCGATCCATTCACCCCAGGTAGTGACTGACGCTGCAGCCTCCACAGGTTTCGCGGCAATTTTTGGCCATCATTGGTTTTCAGGACCCTGGCCTCAACAGATACTGTTGATACCCGGCTTTTCCCAAACATCTGCCCTCTTTGAGCTTTACCCCATAGTGGCAGCCGCACAACTCTGGGGCCACCACTGGACAGGACAAACCGTAGTCTTCACCACCGACAACCAGGCCACGGCAGACATCATCAACAGAGGCAGGTCCAAGTCCCTAGCAGTCATGTCCTTCCTGCGCAGGTTGGTACAACTGTCTTTACAACATCAGTTCAACATACACTGTGAATTCATTCCCGGCAGATACAACTCAGCAGCTGACGCACTATCACGTTTCAATTATTCCTCCTTCTTCAAACAGGTTCCCGATGCCGATCCAATGTCGGCCCCTATCCCCGTCTGGTCACAACTGACCCTGGACTAATGCAACATCTACACGGAGCTACGCAACTCATAAATAATTCCCTCTCCCGCAACACACTCAAAGCCTACCAGACAGCTTGGAAAGCTTTTAATAAATTCCTCACGTCCAGCCGCAAAGAACCAACAGATATCAAACAGGTACTGGCCTTCACGGCACACTGCCACACGCAGCTAGCCTTATCCTACAATACCATCCGGTTATACCTAGCCGGCATTCAACATTTCATGGCGCTTGAAGACCCGACAAAATCGTCACTGTTCTCATCTCACGCTATACGAGCCATCCTAAGGGGAATACAGAGACAACAACCAGTCATCAGCACTAAGCGCTTGCCCATTACGGGGCCCATCTTTAGGGACATGTCAAATATTCTGGCTACTTCGCCATTCGGTCTGCTCCCCAGCACGGTCTTACAAGCAGCCATATATTTAGCTTACTATGGGTTCTTGCGGCCTGGCGAATTCACCTCTAACAAACCCACAGACCAAGTACTATGCAGACGACACTTGCTTCGACACCAAGACCACTTTATCCTGCACCTCGAGGTCTCTAAAACCCAGCAAACGGGCTCGGGAGTGAACATCCACCTCTACAGAACCAACAACAGCTGGTGTCCAGTCGCTGTACTCAACCGACTCCTATCTCTCCTGCCTGAGCAACCAGACAGCAGTCCCCTTCTACCATTTCCAGTCAAACCCTTAAACGCCTCTCAGTTTGTGAGCCACATAAGGATACTTCTCCGCAATCTTCACCTTAACCCTAGTCAGTATTCCGGACACTCTTTCCGCATCGGAGCAGCCTCCGCGGCGTCCCGCCACGGGGTACCAGATCACATCATCAAAAGATTAGGCAGGTGGAAATCAGCCTGCTTCGCCCGGTACATCCCCAATCCACAAACAGAGATGGCACAGGCATTCTCCAAATTGGCTCAATAAATAACTGAAAACCAATAAAATTATAACCCTACCTGAATGTTTTTGCCCCCTTATTTTGGCATACCGGCCATTAGACCAAGGCACACTTTCAGGTCCATTTCATATGGTAAGTCCACACTTTTAGGTCTATTTCCGATGGTAAGTCTTATCTTTACTATAAGTGTTTTCTATGTCCATATCGGACATAGGGCTCCGACCATAAGTAGGAAGGCCAGTATGGTGGCCTGAATTTATGGGAGGAGCCCGGGGGGTATTTAAGCAGCCCGCTCACCTGTGGTGCTTGTCGGTTTCCTGTGCGCGATACCCACCCTCCCATCCCCATTTCACAGCATTTCTCAACTATTCATTTCATTCATTTCTCTTACAGAATAATCATTTCTTAAACCAGGGTATGCCCCCTTATTTTGGCATACCGGCCATGAGACCAAGGCACACTTTCAGGTCCATTTCATATGGTAAGTCCACACTTTTAGGTCTATTTCCGATGGTAAGTCTTATCTTTACTATAAGTGTTTTCTATGTCCATATCGGACATAGGGCTCCGACCATAAATATATATATATATATATATATATATATATATATATATATATATATATATATATACAGACAGTCTAGTATATATATTGTGATATTGGGGTGTTTAGCTCAGGTGGATAGATGCATTTTTTTTGCAGTGAGTCCACATCAGAGAGGCATTTATACTCAAGGGCCTGGTAGCCCACGTTTATTAGAGGGGACAAACAAAAGTCCATCCAGGAATCCCACGCAGGGGTTTAACTTCATTCGGCACTCATAAATGAAAACATACCGAGCCACCTGGCTCACTCTTGTCAGCAGTTCCTCTGCTTGCTCCCAACAGACTTATTGATTCTTTCCAGGCCCCTGGACTCACCGGCTTCCTTAGTCTTCCCGGTTCTCAAGGCTGGCCAGCCTTTCCCTGGGCAAAGAATCCTTTTTAAATGGGCTGCAGTCTTTCACACGGCAGACCTCTCTCCAGACACAGCACCAGCAATCTGCTCACACTCCACCTTCCTTCCCCCACTGCTCTCCCCAGCCCCTCGTTATATGCCCCTGGGCACACACCCCGCTGGTTATCCACCAGACCCGGACACAGGGTTGGAGATCCCGTCCCACCCAAATCTCTGAGGGATCTCCAAACTACAGAGTCCCATCCGAATATAGCAAGATCCGAAGAAAGCTGCCAGAGCAGTCCTCTCCTTTTCAAATCTACGCTCTGTAGCTCTGCAATCCGCAGATATGCAAACTCTGTGGCCCTTTTAACCCCCTTTTCCCCAGAAACAGGGACTCTCACTATTACAATATATATATATATATATACTCTGCATCATCCAGTCAGTGTAGCAGCCTATGTACTATTTCTAATCTACTTCAGGCAGTGTACTTGATATATATACAGACAGTCTAGTATATATATATATATATATATATATATATATATATATATATATATATATATATACTCTGCAGCATCCAGTGTAGCCTATATCTACAGTGCATTCTGTGGTGTACTGTTTCTACTACTTTTCTGGTGGTGTACACAGTACACAATACAGTGCAACCATAGTACAGTTCATACTACTTTTCTGGTGGTGGTGGTGTTTTCTGGTGTTGCAAAACAAAATCCCCATCATGTCCAGAAGGACATCGAGGAGAGGCAGACACTCACGGGCCACTAAAAGACGGCAAGCAGGCTCTGTGTCTACAGTCAACAGTGCTGGTCGTGGACATTGTGCATCCTCTGCAAGTGGCCGTGGGGCAGGCTTGTTCTTTTTTCCTGCTGCTGGGGCAGGGGAAGAAAAATTGGGCCTTTGGTGGTGGTGGTGCCACAACACTGTAAGCCCTCACAGATATTCTTGTTGGGCACAGGAACGGGCCCTGTTGTGAAATATTAGATTAAAAATTGTCATAAAATGCCCTTGTTAAACAGGGACAGAAAAATTGGGCCTTAGGCAGTGGTGGTGCTCTAAACTAAAAATATTGTTGGAAGCTAGTATCATCAAGATTGAGGAGGAATAGGATAGTCACTCAGCATAGGCAGTGTTTAAGGGATCCCACATCCATAGAAACATCAGTCAGTTGCATCAGCATCAGGTGCTTGATAGCTGCTGATCCAAGACTGATTCATTTTTATAAATGTGAGCCTATCAACGGAGTCTGTGGACAGGCGCACTCTATGATGCATTACAAACCCTCCAGCAGCACTGAATGTGCGTTCAGAAAGAACGCTGGATGCAGGACAGGCCAGTAGCTCAATTGCATATTGAGCAAGTTCTGGCCAGTGGTCCATCCTCAAGACCCAGTAACCCAGTAACCCAGTGGATGGTCTGTTGGAAAGGTCTCCAAGTCTGCTCTTGCCCCTAGATATTCCTGCACCATGTAATGCAGACGTTGGCGATGGTTGCTTGAATCGATCAGACCTTGGCGCTGAGGACTGAAAAATTGTCTAAAGGCATTGGTCGGCCGGCCACCTTCTCCACCGCTCTTCCTCTGAACAAAGCCTCAGCAACACGTTGTCCAGCACCAGGAAATTGTAACCTCCCAGGGTCTGAAAATGCATTGCACAAAACTTTCTTCAAGGCCTCCTGAAGATTTTTCATACTCTGCTCCCTCTGCGAAGGCAGGATGAGTTCTGTGACCGTACCCTTGTAAGGGTTGTCAGCCAGTAATGATTCCTCTCCTTGATACCACGAATCCGAAGGCCCCTTCGCAGACTTTGCAGAATCAGGAAGGCCATGCAGCGTAAGTTTGCAGAGGCTTTCGATCCTGAGTCCTCTGGGTCACTAAGGATCACATGATCTGTAACAACATCCTCCCAGCCACGTACAACTCCTTGGGTTTCTGGGGACTTCCCTTGAAGACTGCTGCTGAGTGTTATCCTCCATGTCCATGCTGACACAACCCTCCTCCTCCTCTTCTTCCTGTGTGTTTGGCGGGCCCGCAGGAATACTGTCTGGATAAAGGGGGCCTTGAGAGGTAAGGAAGTCCTCCATTTCCTCCTGCTGTTCTGCCTCAAGTGCCCTCTCCTTTATTCCATGAAGCGTGTGCTCCAACAGGAAGACAAGAGGGACAGTGTCACTGATGCATGCATTGTCACTGCTCACCATCCTCGTGGCCTCCTCAAATGGTGACAGGACAGTGCATGCATCCCTGATCAGTAGCCACTGGCGTGGCGAAAAAAAGTCAAGTTCCCCTTACCCTGTCCTGGTGCCATACTCACACAGGTACTCATTAATGGCCCTCTGCTGCGTGTGCAGCTGCTACAGTATGGCCAACGTTGAGTTCCACCTGGTGGACTTGTCACAAATGAGGCGGTTCTTGGGCAGGTTGCATTCCCTTAGAATGGCAGCCAGCCGAGCACTGGCATTGTATGACCAGCGGAAACGCCCAGACTTTCCTGGCCTGCCTCAGGAGATCCTGTAAGCTCAGGTACCTGCTCAAGAACCGCTGCACCACCAAATTCAGAACATGTACCAAACATGGAACATGGGTCAAGTGTCCCTGTCGGAGGGCAGAGAGGAGGTTGGTGTCATTGTCCCATACAACCATTCCTGGCTGAAGCTGGCGTGGCGTCAACCACCTCTGAGCCTGCCCCTGCAGAGCTGACAGAATCTTTGCCCCAGTGTGGCTCCTGTTCCCTAAGCAGACCAACTCAAGCACCGCATGGCATCTTTTTGCCTGAGTGCTTGCGTAGCCCCTTGAACGCTTACAGAGCACCGCTGGTTCCGAGGACAAATCTGTAGAAGAGGCCATAGAGGAAGGAGAAGAGGAGGGGGTGGAGGAGAGAGCTGTGGCAGAATCAACACTAGCATGTTGGAGGCGTGGCAGCGGAACAAGCTCCAACAATACTGAACCCTGTCCTGCATCCTTCCCAGCTGCCATCAGAGTTACCCAGTGCGCAGTGAAGGAAAGGTAACATCCCTGCCCATGCCTGCTAGACCCATGGGCGTCCGCAGTAGGGGGCAAGGGGGGTCAAGTGCCCCCCCCTGGAATTGTCAAGATGTTGCAGCAACCAGCAGGGTACACCGCGGCCGCCGACACACTGCAGACTTTTTTCTGAGTCCGCTGGCTGCTCTCTGCGTCTCTGAGACTCTGACATCTATCATCTGACGTCCTCCCTCCACCTGGCGCGATCATCCAATGCGATGCTCGCCTCGGCCGCTCCGCTCCAGTCATTGGCTGCCATTCTGATGAGAAATTCCCCGTTGAATAATGTCCCCGTACTGTGCTTGCGCAGTATGGAGCGGCCGAAAGCCGCCGAACATAGGAATATGCTTCCGATGCTCGTGCAAGTCTGCAAGGGGCGGACTTGTTCATGATGGGAGCGTGTGAGGTGCAGATGGCAACAGAAGGGGGCGTATTTTGTAATGATGGGCACTGATATTGCATGGGAAAGATAGGCCACAAAGACGTGTAGGAAGAATAGCAGAGATACATATTTGTAGAAGATGTGTTTGAGTTTATTAATAAATTCCGGTCCGATCTTAACAACACTGCCCATCATTACAAATGACGCCCCCTTGTGTAGGTGTCTGTCCCTCACACGCACCCATCATGTACAAATCCGCCCCTTGCAGACTTGCACGAGCAGCAGGGGGGTGGGGCACTATGTTGGCTATAGTGCGCAGGCGCCGTCAACAGCTGTTCATCAATTCCGAGGTTCGGTGGCTTTCTGTGGTTCGGTAATGCGCAAGCGCTGCCCATGCGCAGTGGCGGGCGGGCATTATTCGACAGGGGGCATTTATCATCACAACACCAGCGCGGCGTCGACCCCGCCCACTTAAGTGGCCGAGTCAGAGTCAGTGATACGCTGCCGCCTGGCAGTGCTTCCCTGGGCCTAGGGAAATACTGAGGCATACACAGCGAAGAACCACAGGTAACAGCAAGACTCATGAGGACCATTTTTATGTAGAATAATATATTGCTTTTAATGGGAAGTGGGACAGCTGAGCTGAGCTATAATTGCAATTTGCTGGAAAGATATGAGTGTGTACAGTTTAGGAGATAATTCATCTTCACTTATCACTTTGTATTGGATTGAAAGCATGTCCGCAAGGTTACTCAGGCGGTTGCGTACCATGCCCCTATAGCCTAGAGAATATACATCCTTTTATATTGTGGTCATATTTTGATCTTGATGAAAACAGCTATACAGTGACAGTATGAAGATCAAAATATGACCACAACAGATGTATTGCAATGTAAAAAGATGTACATTCTCTAGGATATATGGGCATGGTATGCAGCCGCCTGAGTAACTTCCAATACCAAGTGAAGATGAATTATCTCTTGTAGAACACACATATATCTTTCAAGTGGAAGGATTTTCATGAGATTGTCGAAAAGGGGCAGAGCATGGGTGGCCTTGAAATAATCCCCCCCCTGGAAAAAGTTCTGCGGACGCCCATGGCTAGACCAGAGCGGTAATATGCACCTTACTGCTGACCGCCCTGTCCAACGAGGCCAAGACATTGCCTTCCACATGCCGGTACAGAGCCGGAATGGCCTTCTGTAGTATGGGTCTATATTCATATATAACTTTAGTTATTGAATTAGTAATAGTTTTATAAGTAATCACTTCTATCTATATACAACATGTTTAATGCATGAGACATCTGCTTCATTATGCTATGGGAAGTTGGGAACCTTTGAGCTTTTCTTTTCATCAGTTGTAGCTATTGTTTTCCCTACCATATAAATATGACTGGGGGGCCAGTCCCAAGTTTGAGGTTTGATTCAGGGCTGAAGAGAAGGTCTGAATCAAGTTGACTATCGTCTCCAGGTATCTCATTTCTGAGATTGTGACTCCCCTGGATTGAATATGCCGTATTTATCCTGTATCGTATCATCTGTAATACATCTTTAATCAAAGCTAAGTAAAACTTTTTATTACATTCTTTGTGTTGTATGTTTTAATCCTTGCATTTACTGACCACATATCTGAAAGGGTAAATATATGAATGAACCTATAAATAAATATACCACAGAATTTAACCCCTTGTTACACCTTCCATGAAAAGAAATGGCGTTTTGGAACCTGCAACTGAGGTACCGCACATTCCAAAAATTCACGAAAGGGGGCGGAGTCTTCCAGCTGAAAAGGCAGTTACAGTGCTAGCAATTTGGCCAAGATAGCATTCAGACGCTGAGCATGTGGATGGCTGGGACCGAATTTCTTTTCACGGTTTAACAACTGGGGTAGGGAAATTTGTCTGCTAAAATCAGATGGTGGTGTACTGATAGCAGATTGGCTGCAAGTACTTGGGACACCTATTGCTATACCTTCATTCCTCTCAGTGCAGGTTTTTGAGAGGACTGAAGGTATAGTTGGGTTGGAGATCCCAGATGAGGAGCAAGGAGAAGTCCGCCTTTTTCTTTGATGTGGGTCTTTCAAGTGCTGTTGCCAATGGACTTGTTGCCTTATGAGTTTATGTGAAATCTCCATTAATAGCTGTAAAATATTGTAATTATGAAAATATTTAATTTAGCTTGTATCTATGTAGGGCGGAACATATTATCTTCACAGAAATCTCTGGTAGACCAGACAAGTTGGTGCCTAGACTTGTGTATACAAACAATGGGATCCAAACCTCATTGTTTTACACATACTGACTTCAAAGGATCCCATGCTGGGATATGCAATGCAGGGAGGCCAACCAGGAATCAATACTTAACTTCCTGGGAAATACAAGTTAATCTCAGAATAGTCACAAGGATTTGCATTAAAGGGGGCTGACTTATGCAAAGTATAGGGATTGGAGATGTAGCCAGTCCTTAACCAGGAATAGGAAAGCTCACCAATCAGAACCATGCTATGCCAACCAATGAGGCATCAGCATGTAATGATATACACAGACTAGATGGGAGGGAAACACACACTTTTATGGGAAAGCAACCATCAGAATGGATGGAACTTTGGTGAAAAGGGTAATTATGGGAAATGTCTGCATTTTACTTGTAACTAAATGACTATAGATAGATGGTTGTGTATTAGATAGACTTTCAACTACTCACCAATAAATGTTGTTATTGTGTTAAAGTTTTCACTAATGGTCAAAGAACTCTCATTTAACCCAAATCATATCTGAGAGATATTAAATCTCAAATATAGTATACGGGAAAAAGACTGCATGGGAGGTCGTCACATGTCTGGTCAAGTATGTGGTGCTGCTGTTGTGGCCACGCTTGATCCGCTTCAGACATAGGTTGCAAACAGCAACGGTGTAATCTGCTGCACACGTGTCCAAAAAGGCCCACACCAAGTAACTTTTCAAAATCAGCGGGGAGTCAGCAGCACCCTGCACTTGTGGAGCTCTGCGGTGTGATGCAGTAGGGTGGCTGCCCTTAAGCTGCCCCCTAGAGGACATCCTGCCTTATTGGAGTTGTGCCTCCTCCTTCTCCTCTCTCCTATCAGGCACGCAAGTAGAGTCAGTGACCTCATCATCCCCACCCTCCTCGTCACTGGAGCAAACTTGGCAGTATGCTGTAGCTGGGGGAACATGACTGACCCGACAATATAATACAGCCGCAAGCAGTGTTAAATGACTTTTTTTCCTTTAGAAATGTCATTTTGCTGTGGTATTGTTCTAAACACGGGAAAACTGCGCCACTTTACAGGCATACTATAGACACCCCCCCAGGCATGATATTTAAAGGAATATTTCATTTTTATTGTTTCACTTTAAACATTAAAAAAAATTACTGCATTGATCCATGTCCCCTGGGGCAGGACCCGGGTCCCCAAACACTTTTTATGACAATAACTTGCATATAAGCCTTTAAAATGGGCACTTTTGGTTTTTCACGTTCGTGTCCCATAGACTTTAATGGTGTTCAAGCATTCAAACAAATTTCTTGCATGTTTGGATGTTCTGCTGCGAATGGACCCGGGGGGTGTTCGGCTCATCCCTAATAAACAGCACACAGCACTTGAGCTATCAGGCCACCAGCCGGTGCGTGGTGACGTCACGGGGTTCTCTCCAACCGACGCGTTTCCCTGTAACAAGCATGGACTGGGAAAGGAGATACCCGAGACGTCAGACACCACGCTATTTATACAGAGCAGGAGCGACATCGGAAGCACAGAAATCATCAGCTGCTGACCGGTGTGACACACAGACATTACTTTTACTTAAAATTTGACTTTTAAACAGTGAACCTTAAAACACAATATCACGTATAATGCTTTTATCATAGTGAATTGAAATAAAGTCCAATAAATGTCTGAAAAAAGTCCATAGTAAGCAAACTTCAATTACTAAATACTGATTAACAGTTACATGTCATTTTTCAGTAAAACCAACACATTAAAACGACTTAAATTCATGTTTAAAACATATATATTCCCTAATTTATATTTGACTAGCATGATCTATCTGGCAGCAATTAAAATTAGTAATAATACCTCAAAAAATTCCAAAATGTCAAAACTAATTTCTGCTGTTCTGTCTTATAAAACAGGGAAAAATGATTAATCAAATAGATTTTATAAGCTTATTAAAATTAATTATGATTGACTTTTAATTGAGAAAAAATGTTTTTATAAAAAACTTTATAAAATGATAGTTCTATTAAAGCGCTAACTCCAGAAAGGCCCGTAACACAGCATGTAATGCATAGGTGGAGGGAATACATGACTGTGGCAGCAGTGGAGTTAACATATATGTGGGAGTGTTTATCAGTTAACCGAGGGGGAGGTACTAGGAGGGTCTTTATAAGTTTATCCCGCCCTGGGAGGAGTAACAGTTTCCTGTAGAAAGTTCCCTGAAGAGCAGCATGGCTGACCTGGAGCGTCTGATGGAGCAGATGAGAGAAGCAGCAATGGTGAGGGGGGCAGCCTGGCTCCAGGACACCATAGAGGCAGCGGTGAGGGGGACAGAACCTACAGCTAGCAGGGGGGGAACGAGCGGTACTAGGACACGGCGGTCGCGGCCTCCAGAGCGTTTTTCCCCTGAACAGCGGCAGCCCGGGACGCACGCCGGTCCCTCGGCGGGCCCGCCGCCCAAAAGAGCGGCGAGTGAGCTGGATGGAAGGAGGAGAAGGGATGGCGGAGCGAACAGCGGTCGGCGGGATGGATCGGGAGCGGCGCAGCGGCCTAGACTAGCCAGAGTGGAGAGAAGTGCTAGCCCCGCCCCCAGAGCGAGTGAGGCTGAGGTGCGCAGCGGTGCACGTGGAGAGATCCCTGGGCCTTCTGGTTCCACGGCAGGGGATCGCAGAAGGAGTGAGAGAGGACGGCCTGGGAGAGCAGCGCTGATACCTGACGGCAGGACTGTGGTTACCAACACCGGTCCGGGCAAGGTACAACAAAAAGCAGCCGGCAGATGGGATACGCGGGGGCGGGGGCGTACGGCCGCGGCTTTAACAGCAACCTTGGCGTCCAGGCCGGGTGGGCCTTCATCTGCAGAGGAGGAAGAAGGGGAGTGCAATGGGGAAGATGAGCGGTCCGGGTCAGAGGAAGAGGCGGCCCCCCCCTCCAGGAGGACAGCAGCGGTGGAGAACAGAAGTCCGGCTGATGAGGTGACGCCTGTGCAGCCTGGTGAGTCTAATGTCATTATTTCTGTTGCAGGTCTGTCGAGTAGTGGGGGGCTGGGGGGTTGCAGGAGTGAATGAAGGTGGCAGAGTGAATGAAACAAGCGGGGGGGCCTCTGGCTTAGGGGGTTTCTTGGCAGGCATAAAAAAGCTAGTGCAGCGTTTTGAAGCGGCAGAAAAGGGTCGCACGGGCCCGGCGGGCAGCATGGGTTCCGCCGGTGGATGCAGGGGCTGTAGGGGAAACAGGTGGAGCAGTAAACAGTGGAGGGCCGGTTGTGCAGGCCGCAGTCGCATTGCCCAGCCCAGCGGTGACAGTGAGTGGGGCCGCGGAAGGGACGGAAAAAACAACGGAGGCAGCAGGCAGGCAGGACATAACAAGGTTGGCTGACGCGGCAAAATGCGAGGTCTATGTTTGCTATGAGGGACCGTTAGGGTCGCATTTAAAACAAGAAGTGCGTGAAAAACTGTGGAAAGGTGAGTATGTGGAAATTTTTTCACTGTTACCATTGGAAAAATTCAATTTGGATAGAGTGAAGCCGGATGGTTCTAAGAAGGAGGATGAGGAGAAGAGGAGATATCGTTTGATCCCTAGAACGTTTGCTAACTGGTTGCAAGCGTTTGCGATTATGGCAAGTGTGATAGAGGAAAAACAACCCGAGCATTGCTCGGCACTTTTTTGTTATCAAGATGCTATTGGTGAGGCGTACAGAGTTTATGGGGGAACAGCGTGGCTGAGGTATGATGAACAATTCCGACAACGGAGGGCGGTCAGGCCGGCTCTGCGTTGGGATCACAAGGACATCAGCCTCTGGATGAAATTGATGACGACGGCGAGGGCCCCCAATCAGTTTTTTCAGGGGGGGGGCGGTGGACCTTCGTCCCAGGGACATTCGGTCGGAAACAGAAAAGGGGTTTGTTGGCAATACAACACCGGGACATGCAGGTTTGGAGTCGCATGTAAGTATAAACACGAGTGTTCAGGATGCGGGGGCTCTCACCCCGGGTCCAGATGTTTCAAGCAGGGAAAAGCACGTACAGGAGAGACTGCAAACAAAAGGGAGGACCCCAGTGACGGGGGAAAGGATGCGACCGTTTCTAGGTAGGTATCCGGATAAGGGAGCAGCTCAATTGTTGGAGGCAGGTTTTTCGGTTGGTTTTAGGATTCCATGCGAGTTGACGGTGATCCCACCGGTTCCACGCAATTTACGGTCAGCAATGCAACATCCGGATGTGGTTTTGGAGAAGCTGAGGAAGGAGGTTGCATTGGGGCGGATGGGTGGCCCATTTCCAGTTGCGCCGTTTGACGACCTAGTGGTCTCGCCGCTGGGGGTGGTCCCAAAAAAGGAACCGGGAAAATTCAGGCTAATTCATCATCTATCTTTCCTAAAAGGGGGGTCAGTGAACGATGCTATAGATCAGGGGGCGTGCTCCGTGACCTATACTTCATTCGACGCGGCAGTGGGATGGGTCCGTCGTTACGGAAAGGGGGCCCTGATGGCAAAAGCGGATGTGGAATCCGCTTTCAGACTACTGCCGGTGCACCCGGATAGTTTTAGGCTACTGGGGTGTCATTGGAACAACAAATTCTACGCGGACAACTGCCTACCCATGGGCTGCTCAATATCGTGCGCGATATTTGAGCAGTTTAGCTCTTTTGTGGAATGGGTTGTGCGGGATGTGTCGGGGGTGAATTCTGTTATTCATTACCTAGACGATTTTCTTTGTATAGGTCCGGGGGCCTCTAAGATCTGCGCAGTGCTGTTAGCCACGCTGGAGCACATCGCAGATAGATTTGGCATTCCATTGGCTGCTGATAAGACGGAGGGACCGTGAACGGTCATCCAGTTCTTGGGCATTGTCCTAGATTCGGATGCAATGGAATGCAGGCTGCCGGACGATAAGCTGGAAGACCTGAAGAGAGAAATTGCAGGGCTTTTAGGATTAAAGAAAGTGCAGTTAAGGACGCTACAGTCGGTATTGGGCAAGCTTAACTTTGCATGCCGCATATTACCGATGGGGAGGGTGTTTAGTCGCAGGCTTGCGTCTAGCACGAGTGGAATAAAATCACCGAGACATTTCGTGCGATTAAGAGAAACGCACAGGGCAGATTTGAGAGTGTGGCATACGTTTTTGGAAAATTTTAACGGTAGGGCAATCTGGATGTCTGGTCCAGTCAGCAACTTTGACCTGGAACTATTCACGGATGCCGCAGGTTCCACGGGTTTTGGGGCATTTTTTCAGGGACAGTGGAGTGCAGGGCCATGGCCCCAAGCATGGGTTGAGGCAGGATTCACAAAGAATCTGGTGCTGCTGGAGTTGTTTCCGGTAGTGCTGGCAGTGGAACTGTGGGGAGCATCATTCAGGGACCTGAAGGTGCGTTTCCATGGGGACAATTTGGGGGTGGTGCAAGTAATTACCAGGATTACGGCATCGTCTCCTCCAGTGATCAGGTTATTGCATCACTTAGTATTGCGCTGTCTGCAGTTGAATGTTTTCATTCATGCGGTACACTTACCAGGGGTGGAAAATGTGATAGCTGATGCGTTGTCTCGCTTTCAGTGGGACAAGTTTCGGGAGTTGGCGCCGGAGGCGGAGCAGCAAGGGGTACCTTGTCCCGAATGGCTTTGAGGGATAGCATTGGCCTCCTCGCTGGATGGATAAGGAAGTCGGTGAGTGGGTCGACATGGGCAGCATACTCGAAGGTATGGAACGAATGGATGGAGTTTGTACAAGGAATTGGGGAGGAGCCGGTGGGATGTGAAGTGAGGTTGTTGTTGATTTACTACATTGCCAGAAAAATGGAGGAAGGCGTGTCCGCGTCGGTGGTAAATAAGAAGGTAGCGGGTTTGGCATTTTTGTTTAAATTGCAAGGACAGGTGGACTTTACCAAAGATTTTTGGGTAAGGCAGGCGATGAAAGGCTATAGGAAGTCGATGGTTAGCAAGGACGGTAGAAGACCGGTGACGTTTGAGATACTGCAAGGTATGATAACACAGTTGGAGGGGGTATGCTTATCCACCTATGAAAGTATGTTGTTTAAAGTGGCATTTTTGTTGACCATTTTTGGGGCTTTCAGGATCGGGGAATTAGTCAGCCCTTCTAAGAAAGTGGAAGGGGGGCTGGGTTATCATGATGTACAGTATGGGGCGGAGGGGTTTTGTAAATCTAAGACTGATCAGCTGGGAAAAGGCAGACTGGTACAAGTTTACCCAGTGCAGGGATCGCAGTTATGCCCGGTAGACGCGGTTCAGGAATTTTTAAAATGTCGTTCAGTACGACCGGGCCCCTTTTTGATACATTTAAGGGGTGAATTTTTGTCTAGATTTCAATTTGTGGCAGTCTTTACGAAATGCATACGGGGACTGGGCCTGGATGAGAAGGATTTCTCGTCTCATTCGTTTAGGATAGGAGCAGCTACGGAAGCAGCCATGTGGATGCGGTTAAACGAATTGGGCGGTGGGAATCTAATAGGTTTCAGTCTTATGTTCGGCCCCACCTGGTGGTAGGTTTGTAAAACAGAATGGGACAGTTTCTGGTAGAGTGGATATATGGCAATGATTGTGGAATATAGGAGTTTTTTATAGTTTGGTTGTTTTTTCTTTTCTTCGGTTTCAGATTCGTTGCCGGGGATGGTCTGGATCATGGGCCATTCTTACGTGTCCTGGGGGGTACGGAGAGGTGACGCACGTTTGAAGGGTAGGCAATTGGGTTTCAGTAAACGGGAGGCATGTTTCAAGTGGTTGGGGATCCCCAGCATGTTGTGGGGAAGGTTGGTTTCCGAGGTTCATCGGTATGCACAACGAGATAGGCCGCCGGACGTCTTAGTTATTCATGTAGGCGGCAATGACTTGGGCATTAGGGCCATGGTAGACATAAAACGGGACATAAAGTTGGACGTTTGGCAGTTGAAGGAAGCTTTTACTAAGATGGTGATTGTCTGGTCTGACATGGTGGCTCGGACATCATGGAGGATGGCTAGGTCAGTAGAAGGTGTCAACAGGGCACGGAAAAAAATAAACAGAGAAGTGAGCAAGTTCGTGATCAATAATGGTGGATTGGCGGTGAAACACCTTGAACTTGAGTTTGAAACCTGGAGGTATTTACGGGCGGATGGAGTTCACTTGAACGAAGTGGGTATAGACAGTGGCGTAGCGTGGGTTGTCAGCACCCGGGGCAAGGCAAGTAATTTGCGCCCCCCCCCCCCCCCCCCAACCTGCGGACTTTTAGCTATCCCTGAGTCCCTTCAAATACAATAGTACTGACCTACCTGATTCCTATACTGACCACTACACTGAGAACTACACTGTCCACTACACTAAATTGTCCACTACACTGACCACTATACTATACTGACCACTATACTACACTGACCACTATATTACACTGTCCACTATACTACACTACACTGTCCACCATACTACACTGTCCACTATACTGACCACCATACTACACTGACCACCATACTACACTGACCACCATACTACACTGTCCACTATACTACATTATACTGACCACCATACTACACTGACCACCATACTGACCACTATACTACACTACACTGTCCACTATACTACACTACACTGTCCACTATACTACATTACACTGTCCACTATACTACACTACACTTGACCACCATACTACACTGTCCACTATACTACACTATACTGACCACCATACTACACTATACTGACCACCATACTACACTGTCCACCATACTACACTGACCACTATACTACATTATACTGACCACCATACTACACTGACCACCATACTACACTGACCACCATACTGACCACTATACTACACTACACTACACTTGACCACCATACTACACTGTCCACTATACTACACTATACTGACCACCATACTACACTGTCCACTATACTACACTATACTGACCACCATACTACACTGTCCACTATACTGACCACCATACTACACTGACCACTATACTACACTGTCCACTATACTACATTATACTGACCACCATACTACACTGACCACCATACTACACTGACCACCATACTACACTGACCACCATACTACACTATACTGACCACCATACTACACTATACTGACCACCATACTACACTGACCACCATACTACACTATACTGACCACTATACTACACTGTCCTCCATACTACACTGTCCACCATACTACACTACACTACACTACACTGACCACTATACTACACTGACCACCATACTACACTGACCACCATACTACACTGACCACCATACTACACTGTCCTCCATACTACACTGTCCACCATACTACACTACACTACACTACACTGACCACCATACTACACTGACCACCATACTACACTGACCACCATACTACACTGTCCAGTACACTAACCACTACACTGTCCACTATACTACACTGTCCACCATACTACACTGTCCACTACACTAACCACTACACTGACCACTATACTACACTGACCACCATACTACACTGACCACCATACTACACTGACCACCATACTACACTGTCCAGTACACTAACCACTACACTGACCACTATACTACACTGACCACCATACTACACTGACCACCATACTACACTGTCCAGTACACTAACCACTACACTGTCCACTATACTGACCACCATACTACACTGTCCACTATACTACACTATACTCACCACCATACTACACTGACCACTACACTAACCACTACACTACACTGACCACCATACTACACTGTCCACTACACTACACTATACTGACCACCATACTACACTGTCCACTATACTACACTGACCACCATACTACACTGTCCACTATACTACACTGACCACCATACTACACTGTCCACTACACTACACTATACTGACCACTATACTATACTACACTAACCACTATACTCAGGCCCAGATTAAGAGCATCATGGGCCTGGTGCTAAGGATGTTGGTGGGCCTTTTTATGAAAATAAATAAAATTAAAACGCAAACAATTTTTTGTGAAATTTAAATTAAAGAGAGAGAGAGAGGGGGGGGGGTGAGAAAAAGGGGAATAGAGAGAGGGTGAAAGAGAGAGAGGGTGGTAGGGGGTGAAGGGGGTGAGTGAGAGAACAGGGTGAAAGAGAGGGGATGAGAGAGGGAGGGGGTGGGAGTGAGGGGGTGAGTCTGTGGGGGGCACAGCATAGTACATTACACGGGAGGGGGGGTTATAGCACAGTACATCACATGGTTGGCACAACACATTACATGGTGGATACATGGATACAACACATTTAATGGTGGGCACAGCACATTACGCGGTTGGCACTGCCCAATACAGCACATTACAAGGTAGGCACAGTACATTATATGGTGGGCACAGCACATGACATGGTTGGTACTGCACAACACAACACATTTCATGGTGGGCACAGCTCATGCACACAGTGGGCACAGGACCTTATATGGTGGGCACAGCACATGACATGGCAGGCACAGCTGAGCACATTACATGGTGGGCACTGGACATTACAAGTGGGCACTGCACAGAACATTATATGGTGGGCACAACACATTATATAGTGGGTACTGCACATAGCATGGAGGGCACTGCACAGCACATGACAAGGTGGGCACTGCATGACACAGCACAGCACATTACATTGTGAGCACAGCACATTAAATGGTGGACACCACACATGACATGATGAGCCCTGCATACAACATTCCATTGTGGGTACTGCACGGCACATGCCATGGTGGACAATGTACAGCACATTACATGGTGAGTACAGCATATTACATGGTAGGCACTGCATGGTGCAGCACATGACATGGTGGACACAACACAGCACATGACATGGTGGGCACTGCACAGTAATTTACACGATGGGCACTGCACATGACATGGTGGGCACTGCATGACACAGCACATTACATGGTGGGTACAGCGCATTACATGGTGGGCACTGCATGGCACAGCACATGACATGGTGGGCACAGCGCATTACATGGTGGGCACTGAATGGCACATAACATTACATGGTGGGCACAACACATTACATGGTGGGCACTGCATGGCATAGCACGTTTCATGGTGGGAAATGCAACTGCACATTACATGTTAGGAACTGCACATGACATGGTGGGCACTGCAAGGCACATCATGACATAGTGGGCACTGCACATCACATGAAGGGCAATGCAATGCACAGCACATGACATTGTTCAGCACAGCGCATTACATGGTGGGCACTGCAACGTACAGCAAATGACATACTGGACACAGCACATTACATGGGGGGCACTGCAAGGCACATGACATGGTGGGCACAGCACATTACATAGTGGGCACTGCAATGCACATGACATGGTGGGCACAGCACATTACATAGGGGCACTGCAATGCACATGACAGGACATGGTGGGCACAGCACATTACATGGGGGGCACTGCAAGGCACATGACAGGACATGGTGGGCACAGCACATTACATGGGGGGCACTGCAAGGCACATGACAGGACATGGTGGGCACAGCACATTACATGGGGGGCACTGCAAGGCACATGACATGACGGTGGGCACAGCACATTACATGGGGGGCACTGCAAGGCACATGACATGACATGGTGGGCACAGAACATTACATGGGGACACTGCAAGGCACATGACATGGTGGGCACAGCACATTACATGGGGGGCACTGCAATGCACATGACATGGTGGGCACAGAACTTTACATAGTGGGCACTGCAATGCACATGACAGGACATGGTGGGCACAGAACATTACATGGGGGGCACTGCAAGGCACATGACATGACATGGTGGGCACAGCACATTGCATGGGGGCACTGCAAGGCACATGACATGACATGGTGGGCACAGCACATTACATGGGGGGCACTGCAAGGCACATGACATGACATGGTGGGCACAGAACATTACATGGGGACACTGCAAGGCACATGACATGGTGGGCACAGCACATTACATGGGGGGCACTGCAATGCACATGACATGACATGGTGGGCACAGCACATTACATGGGGGCACTGCAATGCACATGACAGGACATGGTGGGCACAGAACATTACATGGGGGGCACTGCAATGCACATGACATGACATGGTGGGCACAGCACATTACATGGGGGCACTGCAATGCACATGACAGGACATGGTGGGCACAGAACATTACATGGGGGGCACTGCAATGCACATGACATGACATGGTGGGCACAGCACATTACATGGGGGGCACTGCAAGGCACATGACAGGACATGCGGGGCACAGCACATTACATGGGGGGCACTGCAAGGCACATGACAGGACATGGTGGGCACAGCACATTACATGGGGGGCACTGCAATGCACATGACATGGTGGGCACAGAACTTTACATAGTGGGCACTGCAATGCACATGACAGGACATGGTGGGCACAGAACATTACATGGGGGGCACTGCAAGGCACATGACATTACATGGGGGCACTGCAAAGCACATGACAGGACATGGTGGGCACAGTACATTACATAGTGGGCACTGCAATGCACATGACATGGTGGGCACAGCACATTACATAGTGGGCACTGCAATGCACATGACATGGTGGGCACAGCACTTTACATAGGGGCACTGCAATGCACATGACAGGACATGGTGGGCACAGCACATTACATGGGGGGCACTGCAAGGCACATGACATGGTGGGCACAAGAGAGCACATTACATGGGGGAAGCAGCAGTCTGTCCTGCCTACAGTCTCTCTCGCCCCCCTCCCTCCCTCCCCCTCCCAGTAACATGACTCTCACTTACCTTCTTATCCTGGCTGCATCGATCCGGATGAGGAGAACACAGCGGCGGCTCTTTCTTCTCTCCCCCTGCGCTCTGCTTGCTGCCATGTTCAGTATCCAGCGCCCTGTGATTGGGTGTATGGGGGTCATGTGCGGAGGCGGGGCGCCTCACATGACCCCCATACACCCAATCACAGGGCGCTGGATACTGAACATGGCGGCCGGAGCCCGGGGACACAAAATTAGAAATTAGGAGGAGGCAGCCAGTGACACACACTGGCGCCCCCCTAAATATCGCGCCCGGGGCCACGGCACCCCCTGCACCCCCCACGCTACGCCACTGGGTATAGACTTGTGGGTTTAGGTTTACAAGATGGCATACAGCGAGCACTTCGGGTGTGGAGGGGCACACGAGACTAAGGTGTTATTCTCGGGTGCTGCGTTGGTCTGGGCAAGAGAAAGAAGATGGCAAAAAGTAAGAGTTTTTTGGGAGCCAGCGTTGATATGGCTCATGATGGTGGTTCCCGGTTAACGGAAGTGATAATGGGGCTCTGCGGTCTTTGGTAGTCTCTGAGCCAGCTTGTCGGCTTGAGGCCTATGTGACAAATTTGATGGGACCGCAGGGCAAGTTTTGTTATTGGACACTGATGATTATGAAGCTATTGCTCAGACCAACGCTCGAGAAATTAGACAGGTTGTTTAACAGATGTTGTTGTTTTGCTGTTTTATGATGGATATGTTATATTTTTATAGTTTTGATATTCTAAGATATATATTTGTTTAAATAAAATAGGCTGCTACAGCCTTTTAATACTCCAATATCGGTGTGGTCTGAGTTATTGGGGTAAGGGTATGTAGTTGTGGTAGTAGGACATGTTAATTACATCTGTTATCCTACAGTCATGAGTGCCCCCAAAAGTTATGAAAAATATAAATAAAAATCATACCAATACTTAGGATTTGTATTTTAATGACACCTCAGAGTTACATTTAGGAAATCACATTCACCACCATCAATAACCTTTTATTTTATTCTTTTATTTGATATTTTGGATTTATATTCCCCATGTGTACATATGTGTGCAGCCACCAGTCGGACAGCCCCTAACAGCGGAACAACACCACATATCCCACACAAAGAATGGAAATAATATCCTTTATATATATATTTTAAACAGATATTGAGAGGCAAAAAAAATCAACTGTTATTAATATAACAGTTGATATCCCATTTAATGTTGAGCCCCATGGGATGGTAAGAGCAAAGGTCAAAAATCCATGGAGTTTCTCTTCTGGATATTTGCCTTTCCATGTTTTTGCCCCTCCAGTGGGGACAGTACTTCTCAATAACTATAACGTTTAATTCCGAATGGTCTCTCCCATGACATTCACGAAAATGTCTGGATACTCTGTGGCCAATGAAACCTTTACATATGTTGGTCAGGTGTTCTCCAAGTCTAATTTTTGGAGCTCGTGTTCTCCTCCCCACATATTGGAGCCCACATGGGCAAATTAATAAATAAGTGACACCTATTGTCCCGCAAGTAATAAAATCATCAACTTCATACCTTTCGGAAGTAATTTTTGAAGAGAAGGAAGAAGTTTGTATAGTTTTGGAAGTACTACACATTTTACTTATTTTTACAGGGAAAAAAATCTTTGAGGTTTCCAAACATACCAGTTTTTTGTTCTGGGGGACCAATACTACTTGGAGCCAAGGTATCTTTCAGGGCAACGTTTCTCCTGAATATGACATTCGGTTTTTCTGGGAGTTTAGGTCCTAAGACTACGTCACTTTTTAATACCTTACAGTTTTTTTTTTCAATTTTATTAATCCACCAGTATTGGGAATAGAAGGTAGTGACCATCGCCCATTCATATGGATTAGGGTTATGGATTTCACTAGCCTCTCTTATTTTGGGTTTCAGTAAGTGACTTCTGTCCATATCCCTAACTTTATCTAGTTCTTGATTCAACATGGCCAGGTTATAGCCTTTTTTCTAAAAAACGTTTGGATAGGGCTTCGGCCTGGCTAGAGAAATCCTCCAGTTTAGTTTCTTCTGATTCTCTGAAACTGTCCTTTAGGAATTGCTGTCAACCAGTTGGGATGGTGGCAGCTTTCTATCGGGATAAACCCATTCCTATCCGTGGATTTGTGTCTTAGTCCACAGAGAATTCTGTTCTCTGTAAATAGAAGGGAATTGAGGAACTGAACTGAACTGATACGTAAATCTGACACCCGCCTTGGTTGGAGTTCAAATACTCCATAAATGTATGCAATGACTCAACATCGTCCCTCCCCCATAAAAAGATGGCGTCATCAATATAGAGTCTCCAAAAAAAGGGGGCGTGAGTCCTCCCGAGAAAATAAAAAATCATTTTCCCACAGGGCCATAAATAGATTAGCTAGGCTCGGTGCCAATTTTGCCCCCATTTCTACGCCAGTGGATTGCAAATAAAATTCACCTCCAAAATAAAAATAGTTATGTTCCAATGCAAATTCTAAAAGCTTCAAAATAAATTCTTTCATTGATTTTTGAATAGTTTGATCTTCATTTAGAAAGAATCTAGCTGCCATGTATCCTATTTCATGCGGGATGATCGTATATAGAGATGAGACGTTCGCTGTAACAAGCAGGACCTCCCTCTCTATATTCATTGTAGAAATGTTGTTGATAATCTGCCTGGAATCCTTCAGGAACGCCCGGTGTGAAGAACCTTTGTCCTCAACAGGACTATGTCCGCCGTAAACGCTTCCTCTGTCCAGGACCAGCACTACCCAAGACCCCTTAGCCCACCCAGTCACCACCTGCAGTTTTTCACCAAAGGTTGCAGAAAGAAATAAACAAACTTTCCTATAGGAGAATGTATCGAGTCGATCCCGCTTACTATAGGTGGTCCTGGAATTATGGGTATTCTCGGGGCTAGGGGGATCAAAAAATGTTTTTCTTTGTCATTTAAAGCCCTTTCCTGAATCCTTCCTGTATCCGATCGTTTACAGGTCACCTCTTTATCTTTTTGGGAGCGGCACCGCTTCCCTCCCCTACATCCTCTCTTGGTTTTCCCTTTTTTGCTTGTCCTTTCCCTAAAAAATTGTCATTTTTAGTTCTTAAAGGGCCGATGAGGTGCATTTGAGCGTCTCGGATTGTCTTGCGATGGTCTATAGTCCCATTCCCAATATGCTGAATCTCCTTCCTGATTTCCTGAATAATTCTGTAATGAGTCAAAACGATTTTCTGTCTGGACTTCGTACCCATACACAGTTCATGGGGAGTTCTGGTAATCATTGTAATACCCCCCCCCTCGCCCCCCCCCCCCCCCCCCCGCTTTGTTTGCCTGGTATGTATCCCTCATATTTCCCAGTGTAATCTATTTGGGGCTGTCTCCCTTGTTGGTATTGGTAGTCATGATTTTCATAAATAGGTTTTGAGCCTCTATTATGACTTTGATTTTGATTATACTGTTGGGGTCTTCCTCCATTATTAGGGTCATTTCTGGGTGGTGGATAAGTGTATTGTTCCTAGGGGAATTATGGGGTCTGGTTTTGTTTGATATGCCCCTTCCACTTCCAAATTTCAAACAAAAGTCTTGGAGGTGTGTTTGGGGTGGTTATCATGTTGGAATACTGCCCTGCGGTCCAGTCTCTGAAGGGAGGGGATGATGCTCTGCTTCAGTATGTCACAGTACATGTTGGCATTCATGGTCCCCTCAATGATCTGTAGCCCCCCAGTGCCGGCAGCACTCATGCAGCCCCAGACCATGACACTCCCACCACCATGCTTGACTGTAGACAAGACACACTTGTCTTTGTCCTCCTCACCTGGTTGCCCCCACACACGCTTGTCACCATCTGAACCAAATACGTTTATCTTGGTCTCATCAGACCACAGGACATGGTTCCAGTAATCCATCTCCTTAGTCTGCTGGTCTTCAGCAAACTGTTTGTGGACTTTCTTGTACATCATCTTTAGAAGAGGCTTCCTTCTGGGATGACCGCCATGCAGACCAATTTGATGCAGTGTGCGGCGTATGGTCTGAGCACTGAGAGGCTGACCCCCCACCCCTACAACCTCTGCAGCAATGCTGGCAGCACTCATACGTCTATTTCCCAAAGACAACCTCTGGATATGACGCTGATCACGTGACCTCAACTTCTTTGGTGGACCATGGCGAGGCCTGCTCTGAGGGGAACCTGTCCTGTTATACCGCTGTATGGTCTTGGCCACCGTGGTGCAGCTCAGTTTCAGGGTCTTGGCAATCTTCTTATAGCCTAGGCCATCTTTATGTAGAGCAACAATTCTTTTTTTCAGATCCTCAGAGAGTTCTTTGCCATGAGGTGCCATGTTGTACTTCCAGTGACCAGTATGAGAGAGTGAGAGTGATAACACCAAATTTAACACACCTGCTCCCCATTCACACCTGAGACCTTGTAACACTAACGAGTCACATGACACCGGGGAGGGAAAATGGCTAATTGGGCCCAATTTGGAGATTTTCACTTAGGGGTGTACTGACTTATGTTGCCAGCGGTTTAGACATTAATGGCTGTGTGTTGAGTTATTTTGAGGGGACAGCAAATTTACACTGTTATACAAGCTGTACACTCACTACTTTACATTGTAGACAAGTGTCATTTCTTCAGTGTTGTCACATGAAAAGAGAGAAGAAAAGATTTACACAAATGTCACTGAGGGGTGTACTTACTTTTGTCACATACTGTAAGGTAAACCGGACCTCCACCACTAAAAGGTCAGTGTGGATACTTGCTCATGCTTATACACATTGCACTCGTAATAATATTCATAAGCAAAGGACCAACATAATTCCCGCAATGCCAGTTCATCGCGCACGGGTATGTGTGCGTGCGCACATCTGTGCGCTATCGCGCGTGCGCGTACACACACCAGTTAGCACTTGGCGCTCAGTGGCCTATTTAAACTGCTCTGTCACTGTAAACAGTGCTGGATGATCTTCAGCTTCTTCCTGACCTACCAAGACCTGATCCTCTGCTCCTGTTTGTTCCTGTATGACCCGGCCTCGCCTTTGGACTTCGCCTCGGCTTGCTCCTTTATTCTGTTATCTGGTATCCTGACTTTGGCTTGTTTATTGGACTTGATCTGCCTACTGATTTGGTACCACATTGCCCGGCTGTTCCTGACCCTGGCCTGCCTTCTGGCTGATTTGGTACCTTGCTGCCTGGTTGTTGCTGACTGCTGCTCTTCTCCTGGCTCCGCTCCTGTCCATGCTCTGGTGACAAGCTGCTTCTACTTCAAGGACTGTGACTGCCAGCTCTACCCACCTACAGAGGGGACATCACCAGCCAGCTAACCGGCACTCATGCCGCTCCTTGCCTTTCTGTTCCCACCTTCAGGAGTGTAGGTGGGAGGAGCAAGGGAGGCCTCCATCACATTCCAGTCTCCAGCAGGTATGTGATAGATACTGTATATCTCCCTCACATTTGTCCCTACAGAATGCTGCAGAAAGTTCTTAGCATGTAATACTATCTCTATAAATGTTATAGATACAAAATAGTAAATCAGCTGCTGGTATACTATGCTGGTAAACGGTGGGTGCATGGTTCAACGCGTTTCACTAAAAAGCTTCTTCAGGAAGCACTCAATAAAAAAACAAGTTGTTTTTATATACCGAATATTAACTTCCAGGAGCATAAATCCATAGTGTAGAGTTTATACTGACTAAAACATGAATTAGAATCCAATACTCAGAGGACTGTGCCAACACAAGAAAGGAGAGAGGACATCGAAGATTCCAGAATAATGGCCTCCCAAACCTTGGTAATCTGTCGCCAACTGAAATCATTAACATAAATAAAATGTAAGCATATTGTTGTCTTAACAAAACCAATCAATCCAATAACATAAAACACAATGGGGTTCCATGGTACACGTGCCGTCCCAATAATGTACCCAGAGCGCAGCGAAACATGTCTGAGGGTTCAAGTGAAACTTCATATACAGCAAGAAAAGAGCAGCTTACTGATCCTCTGTTATTGGGGTGCCATAGCACACCTTACTGATCCTCTGTTATTGGGGTGCCATAGCACACCTTACTGATCCTCTGTTATTGGGGTGCCGTAGCACACCTTACTGATCCTCTGTTATTGGGGTACAGTAGCACACCTTACTGATCCTCTGTTATTGGGGTACAGTAGCACACCTTACTGATCCTCTGTTATTGGGGTACAGTAGCACACCTTACTGATCCTCTGTTATTGGGGTGCCATAGCACACCTTACTGATCCTCTGTTATTGGGGTGCCATAGCACACCTTACTGATCCTCTGTTATTGGGGTACAGTAGCACACCTTACTGATCCTCTGTTATTGGGGTGCCATAGCACACCTTACTGATCCTCTGTTATTGGGGTGCCATAGCAAACCTTACTGATCCTCTGTTATTGGGTTACTGATCCTCTGTTATTGGGGTGCCATAGCACACCTTATTGATCCTCTGTTATTGGGGTGCCATAGCACACCTTACTGATCCTCTGTTATTGGGGTGCCATAGCACACCTTACTGATCCTCTGTCTGTTATTGGGGTGCCATAGCACACCTTATTGATCCTCTGTTATTGGGGTACCGTAGCACACCTTACTGATCCTCTGTTATAGGGGTCCTGTAGCACACCTTACTGATCCTCTGTTATTGGGGTGCCGTAGCACACCTTACTTATCCTCTGTCTGTTATTGGGGTGCCGTAGCACACCTTATTGATCCTCTGTTATTGGGGTGCCGTAGCCCAGTGCTATGGGTTAGCTCTCTATTTAGGTGTGTTTTGCTGCTATCTATTCTTAGCTGGATGCAGGGCGGGTCATGAAGCCAGGATGCTATTATTAGCTCACTGCAGAGTGCTGCAGAACGATGAGCTGCTATTTTTAGATCTTATTCCTTCAGCAGCAACGATCGCTCCTGAATTCTAATCAAAGCCAAGCAGATGCAGCAAATATGGATCAGGGTGTCCTCTCCTCTCCTCTCCTCTCCTCTCCTCTTCTCTTCTTCCTCCTCTGGATAGATATGGATCAGGGTGTCCTCTCTCTCCTCTCCTCTTCTCTTCTTCCTCCTCTGGAGAGATATGGATCAGGGTGTCCTCTCTCTCCTCTCCTCTTCTTCCTCCTCTGGATAGATATGGATCAGGGTGTTCTCTCTCTCCTCTCCTCTTCTTCCTCCTCTGGATAGATACGGATCAGGGTGTCCTCTCTCTCCTCTCCTCTTCTTCCTCCTCTGGAGAGATATGGATCAGGGTGTCCTCTCTCTCCTCTCCTCTTCTTCCTCCTCTGGATAGATATGGATCAGGGTGTCCTCTCTCTCCTCTCCTCTTCTTCCTCCTCTGGAGAGATATGGATCAGGGTGTCCTCTCTCTCCTCTCCTCTTCTTCCTCCTCTGGATAGATATGGATCAGGGTGTCCTCTCTCTCCTCTCCTCTTCTTCCTCCTCTGGAGAGATATGGATCAGGGTGTCCTCTCTCTCCTCTCCTCTTCTTCCTCCTCTGGAGAGATATGGATCAGGGTGTCCTCTCTCTCCTCTCCTCTTCTTCCTCCTCTGGATAGATATGGATCAGGGTGTCCTCTCTCCTCTCCTCTCCTCTTCTTCCTCCTCTGGAGAGATATGGATCAGGGTGTCCTCTCTCTCCTCTCCTCTTCTTCCTCCTCTGGAGAGATATGGATCAGGGTGTCCTCTCTCTCCTCTCCTCTTCTTCCTCCTCTGGAGAGATATGGATCAGGGTGTCCTCTCTCTCCTCTCCTCTTCTTCCTCCTCTGGAGAGATATGGATCAGGGTGTCCTCTCTCTCCTCTCCTCTTCTTCCTCCTCTGGATAGATATGGATCAGGGTGTCCTCTCTCCTCTCCTCTCCTCTTCTTCCTCCTCTGGATAGATATGGATCAGGGTGTCCTCTCTCCTTTCCTCTTCTCTTCTTCCTCCTCTGGATAGATATGGATCAGGGTGTCCTCTCTCTCCTCTCCTCTTCTCTTCTTCCTCCTCTGGAGAGATATGGATCAGGGTGTCCTCTCTCTCTCCTCTCCTCTTCTTCCTCCTCTGGAGAGATATGGATCAGGGTGTCCTCTCTCTCCTCTCTCTCCTCTCCTCTTCTTCCGCCTCTGGATAGATATGGATCAGGGTGTCCTCTCTCTCCTCTCCTCTTCTTCCTCCTCTGGATAGATATGGATAGATATGGATCAGGGTGTCCTCTCTCTCCTCTCCTCTTCTTCCTCCTCTGGATAGATATGGATCAGGGTGTCCTCTCTCTCCTCTCCTCTTCTTCCTCCTCTGGATAGATATGGATAGATATGGATCAGGGTGTCCTCTCTCTCCTCTCCTCTTCTTCCTCCTCTGGAGAGATATGGATCAGGGTGTCCTCTCTCTCCTCTCTCTCCTCTCCTCTTCTTCCGCCTCTGGATAGATATGGATCAGGGTGTCCTCTCTCTCCTCTCCTCTTCTTCCTCCT
Organism: Lithobates septentrionalis; assembly: GCA_037952835.1. Taxonomy (NCBI): domain Eukaryota; kingdom Metazoa; phylum Chordata; class Amphibia; order Anura; family Ranidae; genus Lithobates; species Lithobates septentrionalis. Next base: position 182,155 of record JBBDGP010003282.1, on the reverse strand, counting down.
CTGGAGAGATATGGATCAGGGTGTCCTCTCTCTCCTCTCCTCTTCTTCCTCCTCTGGATAGATATGGATAGATATGGATCAGGGTGTCCTCTCTCTCCTCTCCTCTTCTTCCTCCTCTGGATAGATATGGATAGATATGGATCAGGGTGTCCTCTCTCTCCTCTCCTCTTCTTCCTCCTCTGGATAGATATGGATAGATATGGATCAGGGTGTCCTCTCTCTCCTCTCTCTCCTCTCCTCTTCTTCCGCCTCTGGAGAGATATGGATCAGGGTGTCCTCTCTCTCCTCTCCTCTTCTTCCTCCTCTGGATAGATATGGATAGATATGGATCAGGGTGTCCTCTCTCTCCTCTCCTCTTCTTCCTCCTCTGGAGAGATATGGATCAGGGTGTCCTCTCTCTCCTCTCTCTCCTCTCCTCTTCTTCCGCCTCTGGATAGATATGGATCAGGGTGTCCTCTCTCTCCTCTCCTCTTCTTCCTCCTCTGGAGAGATATGGATCAGGGTGTCCTCTCTCTCCTCTCTCTCCTCTCCTCCTCTGGATAGATATGGTTTAGGGCAGCGATTCTCAACCTGGGGGTCATGAATGCTGGCCGAGACGAACCCGAAGTTACTGCCGGAGTTTATCCGTCTCGGCCAGCGAGATGTCACTTCCTGGAGAGGAGAGACCTCACGATAGTGACGTTCCGTCGCCGCCATCTTGGTACTCTCGTCCACAGTAAGGCTACACTTAGAAGTCGGCAAGCGGACATCTTTTTACACCCACCGAAGTCTGCTTGCTGCAGACGAGTGTACCAAGAGGGCGGCGACAGAACGTCACTTGCAGAAGCTGAAGAACACCTGTGATTTTTGGGAAGTCAGACACAGTAATTATAACAGCATTTTGTACTGAGTGTCACCAATCAAGATATAGATTTTATAAAAGTAATTGCTGACATGACAATTTTTTTTTTATTATGGAACAATACAAATTATTACTATATAACCTTCCCGGTCGGTTCCTCAAAAGTGGTTACTCCGTGCTAGTGCTAGATACATGTTTGGGTGCTATACACTTTGTATCTAGCACTGGCACGGAATAACCACTTTTGAGGAACCACCCGGGACGTTTATATATAAATCAGTAGTGGGGGCGCAAACAAACTGAAAAAAAACCATTAAAACGCAGCCACTGTGCCCATCAATTGTCGCCACTGTGCCATCAAACGCAGCCACTGTGCCCATCAATTGTCGCCACTGTGCCATCAAACGCAGCCACTGTGCCCATCAATTGTCACCACTGTGCCATCAAACGCAGCCACTGTGCCCATCAATTGTCGCCACTGTGCCATCAAACGCAGCCACTGTGCCCATCAATTGTCGCCACTGTGCCAGCAAACGCGACCAGCGAAAATAATTTTACTGTTAGGGGTCCCCACAACTTGGGAAATTTTATCAAGGGGTCACGGCACTATAGAGGTTGAGAACCACTGGTTTAGGGTGTCCTCTCTCCTCTCCTCTTCTCCCTCCTCTAGAGATATATAGATCAGAGTGTCCTCTCTCTCCACTCTTCTTCCTCCTCTGGACACACCAAGCTTCCTATATTCACATTAGAGGTCCCCTCTTAGCATCAGATGTCCTCATAACATTAAAAGCCAACCCTTCACATCAGAGGATCCTCCATCACATCAGAAGTTCCTCCATCACATCAGAAGTTCCTCCATCACAACCGAGGGTCCTCCATCACATCAGAAGTTCCTCCATCACATCAGAAGTTCCTCCATCACATCAGAAGTTCCTCCATCACATAAGAAGTTCCTCCATCACATCAGAAGTTCCTCCATCACATCAGAAGTTCCCCCATCACATCAGAAGTTCCTCCATCACATCAGAAGTTCCTCCATCACATCAGAAGTTCCTCCATCACATCAGAAGTTCCCCCATCACATCAGAGGGTCCTCCATCACATCAGAGGGTCCTCCATCACATCAGAAGTTCCTCCATCACATCAGAGGGTCCTCCATCACATCAGAAGTTCCCCCATCACATCAGAAGTTCCTCCATCACATCAGAAGTTCCTCCATCACATCAGAAGTTCCCCCATCACATCAGAGGGTCCTCCATCACATCAGAGGGTCCTCCATCACATCAGAGGGTCCCCATCACATCCGAGGGTCCCCATCACATCAGAAATTCCTCCATCACATCAGAGGGTCCTCCATCACATCAGAGGGTCCTCCATCACATCAGAGGGTCCTCCATCACATCAGAGGGTCCTCCATCACATCAGAGGGTCCTCCATCACATCAGAAGTTCCTCCATCACATCAGAAGTTCCTCCATCACATCAGAAGTTCCTCCATCACATCAGAAGTTCCCCCATCACATCAGAAGTTCCTCCATCACATCAGGAGTTCCTCCATCACATCAGAGGGTCCTCCATCACATCAGAAGTTCCTCCATCACATCAGAAGTTCCTCCATCACATCAGAAGTTCCTCCATCACATCAGAGGGTCCTCCATCACATCAGAGGGTCCTCCATCACATCAGAGGGTCCCCATCACATCCGAGGGTCCCCATCACATCAGAAATTCCTCCATCACATCAGAGGGTCCTCCATCACATCAGAAGTTCCTCCATCACATCAGAGGGTCCTCCATCACATCAGAGGGTCCTCCATCACATCAGAGGGTCCTCCATCACATCAGAGGGTCCTCCATCACATCAGAGGGTCCTCCATCACATCAGAAGTTCCCCCATCACATCAGAGGGTCCTCCATCACATCAGAAGTTCCTCCATCACATCAGAGGGTCCTCCATCACATCAGAGGGTCCTCCATCACATCAGAAGTTCCCCCATCACATCAGAGGGTCCTCCATCACATCAGAAGTTCCTCCATCACATCAGAGGGTCCTCCATCACATCAGAGGGTCCTCCATCACATCAGAAGTTCCCCCATCACATCAGAAGTTCCTCCATCACATTAGAGGGTCCTCCATCACATCAGAGGCACCCCTCCACATTAGAGGGTCCCACATTACATCAGAGGCACCCCTCCACATTAGAGGGTCCCTATTACATCAGAGGCACCCCTCCACATTAGAGGGTCCCACATTACATCAGAGGCACCCCTCCACATTAGAGGCTCCCACATTACATCAGAGGCACCCCTCCACATTAGAGGGTCCCTATTACATCAGAGGCACCCCTCCACATTAGAGGGTCCCACATCACATCAGAGGCACCCCTCCACATTAGAGGGTCCCACATTACATCAGAGGCACCCCTCCACATCAGAGGGTCCCACATTACATCAGAGGCACCCCTCCACATCAGAGGGTCCCACATTACATCAGAAGCACCCCTCCACATTAGAGGGCCCCACATCACATCAGAGGCACTCCTCCACATTAGAGGGTCCCACATTACATCAGAGGCACCCCTCCACATTAGAGGGTCCCACATCACATCAGAGGCACCCCTCCACATTAGAGGGTCCCTATTACATCAGAGGGTCCTCCATCACATCAGAGGGTCCCCATCACATCAGAGGGTCCTCCATCACATCAGAAGTTCCTCCATCACATCAGAAGTTCCTCCATCACATCAGAGGATCCTCCATCACATCAGAGGGTCCCCATCACATCAGAGGGTCCTCCATCACATCAGAGGGTCCCCATCACATCAGAGGGTCCCCATCACATCAGAGGATCCTCCATCACATCAGAGGGTCCCCATCACATCAGAGGATCCTCCATCACATCAGAGGGTCCCCATCACATCAGAGGGTCCTCCATCACATCAGAGGGTCCTCCATCACATCAGAGGGTCCCCATCACATCAGAGGGTCCCCATCACATCAGAGGGTCCTCCATCACATCAGAGGGTCCTCCATCACATCAGAAGTTCCTCCATCACATCAGAGGGTCCTCCATCACATCAGAAGTTCCTCCATCACATCAGAGGGTCCTCCATCACATCAGAGGGTCCTCCATCACATCAGAGGGTCCTCCATCACATCAGAGGGTCCTCCATCACATCAGAGGGTCCTCCATCACATCAGAGGATCCTCCATCACATCAGAGGGTCCCCATCACATCAGAGGATCCTCCATCACATCAGAGGGTCCTCCATCACATCAGAGGGTCCCCATCACATCAGAGGATCCTCCATCACATCAGAGGGTCCCCATCACATCAGAGGGTCCCCATCACATCAGAGGGTCCTCCATCACATCAGAGGGTCCTCCATCACATCAGAAGTTCCTCCATCACATCAGAGGGTCCTCCATCACATCAGAAGTTCCTCCATCACATCAGAGGGTCCTCCATCACATCAGAAGTTCCTCCATCACATCAGAGGGTCCTCCATCACATCAGAGGGTCCTCCATCACATCAGAGGGTCCTCCATCACATCAGAGGGTCCTCCATCACATCAGAAGTTCCTCCATCACATCAGAGGGTCCTCCATCACATCAGAGGGTCCCCATCACATCAGAGGGTCCTCCATCACATCAGAGGGTCCTCCATCACATCAGAAGTTCCTCCATCACATCAGAGGGTCCTCCATCACATCAGAAGTTCCTCCATCACATCAGAGGGTCCTCCATCACATCAGAGGGTCCTCCATCACATCAGAAGTTCCTCCATCACATCAGAGGGTCCTCCATCACATCAGAGGGTCCCCATCACATCAGAGGGTCCTCCATCACATCAGAAGTTCCTCCATCACATCAGAGGGTCCTCCATCACATCAGAGGGTCCTCCATCACATCAGAAGTTCCCCCATCACATCAGAAGTTCCTCCATCACATCAGAAGTTCCTCCATCACATCAGAAGTTCCCCCATCACATCAGAGGGTCCTCCATCACATCAGAAGTTCCTCCATCACATCAGAGGGTCCTCCATCACATCAGAAATTCCTCCATCACATCAGAGGGTCCTCCATCACATCAGAGGGTCCTCCATCACATCAGAGGGTCCTCCATCACATCAGAGGGTCCTCCATCACATCAGAAGTTCCTCCATCACATCAGAAGTTCCTCCATCACATCAGAAGTTCCTCCATCACATCAGAAGTTCCCCCATCACATCAGAAGTTCCTCCATCACATCAGAAGTTCCTCCATCACATCAGAGGGTCCTCCATCACATCAGAGGGTCCTCCATCACATCAGAAGTTCCTCCATCACATCAGAAGTTCCTCCATCACATCAGAAGTTCCTCCATCACATCAGAGGGTCCTCCATCACATCAGAGGGTCCTCCATCACATCAGAAGTTCCTCCATCACATCAGAGGGTCCTCCATCACATCAGAGGGTCCTCCATCACATCAGAGGGTCCTCCATCACATCAGAAGTTCCTCCATCACATCAGAAGTTCCTCCATCACATCAGAAGTTCCTCCATCACATCAGAGGGTCCTCCATCACATCAGAGGGTCCTCCATCACATCAGAGGGTCCCCATCACATCCGAGGGTCCCCATCACATCAGAAGTTCCTCCATCACATCAGAAGTTCCTCCATCACATCAGAGGGTCCTCCATCACATCAGAGGGTCCTCCATCACATCAGAAGTTCCCCCATCACATCAGAGGGTCCTCCATCACATCAGAAGTTCCTCCATCACATCAGAAGTTCCTCCATCACATCAGAGGGTCCTCCATCACATCAGAGGGTCCTCCATCACATCAGAAGTTCCCCCATCACATCAGAGGGTCCTCCATCACATCAGAAGTTCCTCCATCACATCAGAGGGTCCTCCATCACATCAGAGGGTCCTCCATCACATCAGAAGTTCCTCCACCACATCAGAAGTTCCTCCATCACATCAGAGGGTCCTCCATCACATCAGAAGTTCCTCCACCACATCAGAAGTTCCTCCATCACATCAGAGGTCCCTCCATCACATCAGAAGTTCCTCCACCACATCAGAAGTTCCCCCATCACATCAGAAGTTCCCCCATCACATCAGAAGTTCCTCCATCACATTAGAGGGTCCCTATTACATCAGAGGCACCCCTCCACATTAGAGGGTCCCACATTACATCAGAGGCACCCCTCCACATTAGAGGGTCCCACATCACATCAGAGGCACCCCTCCACATTAGAGGGTCCCTATTACATCAGAGGCACCCCTCCACATTAGAGGGTCCCACATCACATCAGAGGCACCCCTCCACATTAGAGGGTCCCACATTACATCAGAGGCACCCCTCCACATCAGAGGGTCCCACATTACATCAGAGGCACCCCTCCACATCAGAGGGTCCCACATTACATCAGAAGCACCCCTCCACATTAGAGGGTCCCACATCACATCAGAGGCACCCCTCCACATTAGAGGATCCCTATTACATCAGAGGCACCCCTCCACATTAGAGGGTCCCACATTACATCAGAGGCACCCCTCCACATTAGAGGGTCCCTATTACATCAGAGGCACCCCTCCACATTAGAGGGTCCCACATTACATCAGAGGCACCCCTCCACATTAGAGGGTCCCACATTACATCAGAGGCACCCCTCCACATTAGAGGGTCCCACATCACATCAGAGGCACCCCTCCACATTAGAGGGCCCCACATCACATCAGAGGCACTCCTCCACATTAGAGGGTCCCACATTACATCAGAGGCACCCCTCCACATTAGAGGGTCCCACATCACATCAGAGGCACCCCTCCACATTAGAGGGTCCCTATTACATCAGAGGGTCCTCCATCACATCAGAGGGTCCCCATCACATCAGAGGGTCCTCCATCACATCAGAGGGTCCCCATCACATCAGAGGGTCCTCCATCACATCAGAAGTTCCTCCATCACATCAGAAGTTCCTCCATCACATCAGAGGATCCTCCATCACATCAGAGGGTCCCCATCACATCAGAGGGTCCTCCATCACATCAGAGGGTCCCCATCACATCAGAGGGTCCCCATCACATCAGAGGATCCTCCATCACATCAGAGGGTCCCCATCACATCAGAGGATCCTCCATCACATCAGAGGGTCCCCATCACATCAGAGGGTCCTCCATCACATCAGAGGGTCCTCCATCACATCAGAAGTTCCTCCATCACATCAGAGGGTCCTCCATCACATCAGAAGTTCCTCCATCACATCAGAGGGTCCTCCATCACATCAGAGGGTCCTCCATCACATCAGAGGGTCCTCCATCACATCAGAGGGTCCTCCATCACATCAGAGGGTCCTCCATCACATCAGAGGGTCCTCCATCACATCAGAGGGTCCTCCATCACATCAGAAGTTCCTCCATCACATCAGAGGGTCCTCCATCACATCAGAAGTTCCTCCATCACATCAGAGGGTCCTCCATCACATCAGAGGGTCCTCCATCACATCAGAGGGTCCTCCATCACATCAGAGGGTCCTCCATCACATCAGAAGTTCCTCCATCACATCAGAGGGTCCTCCATCACATCAGAGGGTCCTCCATCACATCAGAAGTTCCCCCATCACATCAGAAGTTCCTCCATCACATCAGAGGGTCCTCCATCACATCAGAAGTTCCTCCATCACATCAGAGGGTCCTCCATCACATCAGAGGGTCCTCCATCACATCAGAGGGTCCTCCATCACATCAGAGGGTCCTCCATCACATCAGAAGTTCCTCCATCACATCAGAGGGTCCTCCATCACATCAGAGGGTCCTCCATCACATCAGAGGGTCCTCCATCACATCAGAGGGTCCTCCATCACATCAGAAGTTCCTCCATCACATCAGAGGGTCCTCCATCACATCAGAAGTTCCTCCATCACATCAGAGGGTCCCCATCACATGAGAGGGTCCTCCATCACATCAGAGGGTCCTCCATCACATCAGAGGGTCCTCCATCACATCAGAAGTTCCTCCATCACATCAGAGGGTCCTCCATCACATCAGAGGGTCCTCCATCACATCAGAGGGTCCTCCATCACATCAGAGGGTCCTCCATCACATCAGAGGGTCCTCCATCACATCAGAGGGTCCCCCATCACATCAGAGGGTCCTCCATCACATCAGAGGGTCCTCCATCACATCAGAAGTTCCCCCATCACATCAGAGGGTCCTCCATCACATCAGAGGGTCCTCCATCACATCAGAGGGTCCTCCATCACATCAGAGGGTCCCCCATCACATCAGAGGGTCCTCCATCACATCAGAAGTTCCTCCATCACATCAGAGGGTCCTCCATCACATCAGAAGTTCCTCCATCACATTAGAGGGTCCCCCATCACATCAGAGGGTCCTCCATCACATCAGAGGGTCCCCCATCACATCAGAGGGTCCTCCATCACATCAGAAGTTCCTCCATCACATCAGAGGGTCCTCCATCACATCAGAAGTTCCTCCATCACATCAGAGGGTCCTCCATCACATCAGAAGTTCCTCCATCACATCAGAGGGTCCCCCATCACATCAGAGGGTCCTCCATCACATCAGAGGGTCCTCCATCACATCAGAAGTTCCCCCATCACATCAGAGGGTCCTCCATCACATCAGAGGGTCCTCCATCACATCAGAGGGTCCTCCATCACATCAGAGGGTCCCCCATCACATCAGAGGGTCCTCCATCACATCAGAAGTTCCTCCATCACATCAGAGGGTCCTCCATCACATCAGAGGGTCCTCCATCACATCAGAGGGTCCTCCATCACAGCAGAGGGTCCTCCATCACATCAGAGGGTCCGCCATCACATCAGAGGGTCCTCCATCACATCAGAGGGTCCTCCATCACATCAGAGGGTCCTCCATCACATCAGAGGGTCCTCCATCACATCAGAGGGTCCCCCATCACATCAGAGGGTCCTCCATCACATCAGAGGGTCCTCCATCACATCAGAAGTTCCCCCATCACATCAGAGGGTCCTCCATCACATCAGAGGGTCCTCCATCACATCAGAGGGTCCTCCATCACATCAGAGGGTCCCCCATCACATCAGAGGGTCCTCCATCACATCAGAAGTTCCTCCATCACATCAGAGGGTCCTCCATCACATCAGAGGGTCCTCCATCACATCAGAGGGTCCTCCATCACATCAGAGGGTCCCCCATCACATCAGAGGGTCCTCCATCACATCAGAGGGTCCTCCATCACATCAGAAGTTCCCCCATCACATCAGAGGGTCCTCCATCACATCAGAGGGTCCTCCATCACATCAGAGGGTCCCCCATCACATCAGAGGGTCCTCCATCACATCAGAGGGTCCTCCATCACATCAGAAGTTCCTCCATCACATCAGAGGGTCCTCCATCACATCAGAAGTTCCTCCATCACATCAGAGGGTCCTCCATCACATCAGAAGTTCCTCCATCACATCAGAGGGTCCCCCATCACATCAGAGGGTCCTCCATCACATCAGAGGGTCCTCCATCACATCAGAAGTTCCCCCATCACATCAGAGGGTCCTCCATCACATCAGAGGGTCCTCCATCACATCAGAGGGTCCTCCATCACATCAGAAGTTCCTCCATCACATCAGAGGGTCCCCATCACATCAGAGGGTCCTCCATCACATCAGAGGGTCCCCCATCACATCAGAGGGTCCTCCATCACATCAGAAGTTCCTCCATCACATCAGAGGGTCCTCCATCACATCAGAAGTTCCTCCATCACATCAGAGGGTCCCCATCACATCCGAGGGTCCCCATCACATCAGAAATTCCTCCATCACATCAGAGGGTCCTCCATCACATCAGAGGGTCCTCCATCACATCAGAGGGTCCTCCATCACATCAGAGGGTCCCCATCACATCCGAGGGTCCCCATCACATCAGAAATTCCTCCATCACATCAGAGGGTCCTCCATCACATCAGAGGGTCCCCATCACATCAGAGGGTCCTCCATCACATAAGAAGTTCCTCCATCACATTAGAGGGTCCCTATTACATCAGAGGCACCCCTCCACATTAGAGGGTCCCACATTACATCAGAGGCACCCCTCCACATTAGAGGGTCCCACATTACATCAGAGGCACCCTCCACATTAGAGGGTCCCTATTACATCAGAGGCACCCCTCCACATCAGAGGGTCCCACATTACATCAGAGGCACCCCTCCACATTAGAGGGTCCCACATCACATCAGAGGCACCCCTCCACATTAGAGGGTCCCACATCACATCAGAGGCACCCCTCCACATTAGAGGGCCCCACATCACATCAGAGGCACCCCTCCACATTAGAGGGTCCCTATTACATCAGAGGCACCCCTCCACATTAGAGGGTCCCACATCACATCAGAGGCACTCCTCCACATTAGAGGGTCCCACATTACATCAGAGGCACCCCTCCACATCAGAGGGTCCCACATTACATCAGAGGCACCCCTCCACATTAGAGGGTCCCACATCACATCAGAGGCACCCCTCCACATCAGAGGGTCCCACATTACATCAGAGACACTCCTCCACATTAGAGGGTCCCTATTACATCAGAGGCACCCCTCCACATTAGAGGGTCCCACATCACATCAGAGGCACCCCTCCACATCAGAGGGTCCCTATTACATCAGAGGCACCCCTCCACATTAGAGGGTCCCACATTACATCAGAGGCACCCCTCCACATTAGAGGGTCCCTATTACATCAGAGGCACCCCTCCACATTAGAGGGTCCCACATCACATCAGAGGCACCCCTCCACATTAGAGGGTCCCACATCACATCAGAGGCACCCCTCCACATTAGAGGGTCCCACATTACATCAGAGGCACCCCTCCACATTAGAGGGTCCCACATCACATCAGAGGCACCCCTCCACATTAGAGGGTCCCACATCACATCAGAGGCACCCCTCCACATTAGAGGGTCCCTATTACATTAGAGGCACCCCTCCACATTAGAGGGTCCCACATTACATCAGAGGCACCCCTCCACATTAGAGGGTCCCTATTACACCAGAGGCACCCCTCCACATTAGAGGGTCCCACATTACATCAGAGGCACCCCTCCACATTAGAGGGTCCCACATTACATCAGAGGCACCCCTCCACATTAGAGGGTCCCACATTACATCAGAGGCACCCCTTCACATTAGAGGGCCCCACATTACATCAGAGGCACCCCTCCACATCAGAGGGCCCCACATTACATCAGAGGCACCCCTCCACATTAGAGGGTCCCTATTACACCAGAGGCACCCCTCCACATTAGAGGGTCCCACATTACATCAGAGGCACCCCTCCACATTAGAGGGTCCCACATTACATCAGAAGCACCCCTCCACATTAGAGGGTCCCACATTACATCAGAGGGTCCCTATTACATCAGAGGCACCCCTCCACATGGGTCCCACATTACATCAGAGGCACCCCTCCACATCAGAGGGTCCCTATTACATCAGAGGCACCCCTCCACATTAGAGGGTCCCACATCACATCAGAGGCACCCCTCCACATTAGAGGGTCCCACATTACATCAGAGGCACCCCTCCACATTAGAGGGTCCCACATCACATCAGAGGCACCCCTCCACATCAGAGGGTCCCACATCACATCAGAGGCACCCCTCCACATCAGAGGGTCCCACATTACATCAGAGGCACCCCTCCACATTAGAGGGTCCCACATTACATCAGAGGCACCCCTCCACATTAGAGGGTCCCACATCACATCAGAGGCACCCCTCCACATTAGAGGGTCCCACATTACATCAGAGGCACCCCTCCACATTAGAGGGTCCCACATCACATCAGAGGCACCCCTCCACATTAGAGGGTCCCTATTACATCAGAGGCACCCCTCCACATCAGAGGGTCCCACATTACATCAGAGGCACCCCTCCACATTAGAGGGTCCCACATCACATCAGAGGCACCCCTCCACATTAGAGGGTCCCACATCACATCAGAGGCACCCCTCCACATTAGAGGGTCCCACATTACATCAGAGGCACCCCTCCACATTAGAGGGTCCCACATTACATCAGAGGCAGTGAGGCACCCCTCCACATTAGAGGGTCCCACATTACATCAGAGGCACCCCTCCACATTAGAGGGTCCCTATTACATCAGAGGCACCCCTCCACATTAGAGGGTCCCTATTACATCAGAGGCACCCCTCCACATTAGAGGGTCCCTATTACATCAGAGGCACCCCTCCACATCAGAGGGTCCCACATTACATCAGAGGCACCCCTCCACATTAGAGGGTCCCACATTACATCAGAGGCACCCCTCCACATTAGAGGGTCCCACATTACATCAGAGGCACCCCTCCACATTAGAGGGTCCCTATTACATCAGAGGCACCCCTCCACATTAGAGGGTCCCACATTACATCAGAGGCACCCCTCCACATTAGAGGGTCCCACATTACATCAGAGGCACCCCTCCACATTAGAGGGTCCCACATTACATCAGAGGCACCCCTCCACATTAGAGGGTCCCTATTACATCAGAGGCACCCCTCCACATTAGAGGGTCCCACATTACATCAGAGGCACCCCTCCACATCAGAGGGTCCCATATTACATCAGAGGCACCCCTCCACATTAGAGGGTCCCACATTACATCAGAGGCACCCCTCCACATTAGAGGGTCCCACATTACATCAGAGGCACCCCTCCACATTAGAGGGTCCCACATTACATCAGAGGCACCCCTCCACATTAGAGGGTCCCTATTACATCAGAGGCACCCCTCCACATTAGAGGGTCCCACATTACATCAGAGGCACCCCTCCACATTAGAGGGTCCCACATTACATCAGAGGCACCCCTCCACATTAGAGGGTCCCACATTACATCAGAGGCACCCCTCCACATTAGAGGGTCCCTATTACATCAGAGGCACCCCTCCACATTAGAGGGTCCCACATTACATCAGAGGCACCCCTCCACATCAGAGGGTCCCTATTACATCAGAGGCACCCCTCCACATTAGAGGGTCCCACATCACATCAGAGGCACCCCTCCACATTAGAGGGTCCCACATTACATCAGAGGCACCCCTCCACATTAGAGGGTCCCTATTACATTAGAGGCACCCCTCCACATTAGAGGGTCCCACATTACATCAGAGGCACCCCTCCATATTAGAGGGTCCCACATTACATCAGAGGCACCCCTCCACATTAGAGGGTCCCACATCACATCAGAGGCACCCCTCCACATTAGAGGGCCCCACATCACATCAGAGGCACCCCTCCACATTAGAGGGTCCCACATCACATCAGAGGCACCCCTCCACATCAGAGGGTCCCACATTACATCAAAGGCACCCCTCCACATTAGAGGGTCCCACATCACATCAGAGGCACCCCTCCACATTAGAGGGTCCCACATCACATCAGAGGCACCCCTCCACATCAGAGGGTCCCACATCACATCAGAGGCACCCCTCCACATCAGAGGGTCCCACATTACATCAGAGGCACCCCTCCACATTAGAGGGTCCCACATCACATCAGAGGCACCCCTCCACATTAGAGGGTCCCACATCACATCAGAGGCACCCCTCCACATTAGAGGGTCCCACATTACATCAGAGGCACCCCTCCACATTAGAGGGTCCCTATTACATCAGAGGCACCCCTCCACATTAGAGGGTCCCACATTACATCAGAGGCACCCCTCCACATCAGAGGGTCCCTATTACATCAGAGGCACCCCTCCACATTAGAGGGTCCCACATCACATCAGAGGCACCCCTCCACATTAGAGGGTCCCACATTACATCAGAGGCACCCCTCCACATTAGAGGGTCCCTATTACATTAGAGGCACCCCTCCACATTAGAGGGTCCCACATTACATCAGAGGCACCCCTCCATATTAGAGGGTCCCACATTACATCAGAGGCACCCCTCCACATCAGAGGGTCCCTATTACATCAGAGGCACCCCTCCACATTAGAGGGTCCCACATTACATCAGAGGCACCCCTCCACATCAGAGGGTCCCTATTACATCAGAGGCACCCCTCCACATTAGAGGGTCCCACATCACATCAGAGGCACCCCTCCACATTAGAGGGTCCCACATTACATCAGAGGCACCCCTCCACATTAGAGGGTCCCTATTACATTAGAGGCACCCCTCCACATTAGAGGGTCCCACATTACATCAGAGGCACCCCCCACATTAGAGGGTCCCACATCACATCAGAGGCACCCCTCCACATTAGAGGGTCCCTATTACACCAGAGTCACCCCTCCACATTAGAGGGTCCCACATTACATCAGAGGCACCCCTCCACATTAGACGGTCCCACATTACATCAAAGGCACCCCTCCACATTAGAGGGTCCCACATTACATCAGAGGCACCCCTTCACATTAGAGGGCCCCACATTACATCAGAGGCACCCCTCCACATTAGAGGGTCCCACATTACATCAGAGGCACCCCTCCACATTAGAGGGTCCCACATCACATCAGAGGCACCCCTCCACATTAGAGGGTCCCACATTACATCAGAGGCACCCCTCCACATTAGAGGGTCCCACATTACATCAGAGGCACCCCTCCACATTAGAGGGTCCCACATCACATCAGAGGCACCCCTCCACATTAGAGGGGTCCCACATTACATCAGAGGCACCCCTCCACATTAGAGGGTCCCACATTACATCAGAGGCAGTGAGGCACCCCTCCACATTAGAGGGTCCCACATTACATCAGAGGCACCCCTCCACATTAGAGGGTCCCACATTACATCAGAGGCACCCCTCCACATTAGAGGGTCCCTATTACATCAGAGGCACCCCTCCACATTAGAGGGTCCCACATTACATCAGAGGCAGTGAGGCACCCCTCCACATTAGAGGGTCCCACATTACATCAGAGGCACCCCTCCACATTAGAGGGTCCCACATTACATCAGAGGCACCCCTCCACATTAGAGGGTCCCACATCACATCAGAGCACCCCTCCACATTAGAGGGTCCCACATTACATCAGAGGCACCCCTCCACATCAGAGGCTCCCACATTACATCAGAGGCACCCCTCCACATTAGAGGGTCCCTATTACATCAGAGGCACCCCTCCACATCAGAGGGTCCCACATTACATCAGAGGCACCCCTCCACATTAGAGGGTCCCACATTACATCAGAGGCACCCCTCCACATTAGAGGGTCCCACATTACATCAGAGGCACCCCTCCACATCAGAGGGTCCCACATACATCAGAGGCACCCCTCCACATTAGAGGGTCCCTATTACATCAGAGGCACCCCTCCACATTAGAGGGTCCCACATCACATCAGAGGCACCCCTCCACATTAGAGGGTCCCTATTACATCAGAGGCACCCCTCCACATTAGAGGTCCCTATTACATCAGAGGCACCCTCCACATTAGAGGGTCCCACATCACATCAGAGGCACCCCTCCACATTAGAGGGTCCCTATTACATCAGAGGCACCCCTCCACATTAGAGGGTCCCTATTACATCAGAGGCACCCCTCCACATTAGAGGGTCCCACATCACATCAGAGGCACCCCTCCACATTAGAGGGTCCCTATTACATCAGAGGCACCCCTCCACATTAGAGGGTCCCTATTACATCAGAGGCACCCTCCACATTAGAGGGCCCCACATCACATCAGAGGCACCCCTCCACATTAGAGGGTCCCACATCACATCAGAGGCACCCCTCCACATTAGAGGGTCCCACATCACATCAGAGGCACCCCTCCACATTAGAGGGTCCCTATTACATCAGAGGCACCCCTCCACATTAGAGGGTCCCTATTACATCAGAGGCACCCCTCCACATTAGAGGGTCCCACATTACATCAGAGGCACCCCTCCACATTAGAGGGTCCCTATTACATCAGAGGCACCCCTCCACATCAGAGGCTCCCATTACATCAGAGGCACCCCTCCACATTAGAGGGTCCCACATTCACATCAGAGGCACCCCTCCACATTAGAGGGTCCCACATTACATCAGAGGCACCCCTCCACATTAGAGGGTCCCACATTACATCAGAGGCACCCCTCCACATTAGAGGGTCCCTATTACATCAGAGGCACCCCTCCACATTAGAGGGTCCCACATTACATCAGAGGCACCCCTCCACATTAGAGGGTCCCACATTACATCAGAGGCACCCCTCCACATTAGAGGGTCCCTATTACATCAGAGGCACCCCTCCACATTAGAGGGTCCCACATTACATCAGAGGCACCCCTCCACATCAGAGGGTCCCACATTACATCAGAGGCACCCCTCCATATTAGAGGGTCCCACATTACATCAGAGGCACCCCTCCACATCAGAGGGTCCCACATTACATCAGAGGCACCCCTCCACATTAGAGGGTCCCACATCACATCAGAGGCACCCCTCCACATCAGAGGGTCCCACATCACATCAGAGGCACCCCTCCACATCAGAGGGTCCCACATTACATCAGAGGCACCCCTCCACATTAGAGGGTCCCACATTACATCAGAGGCACCCCTCCACATTAGAGGGTCCCACATCACATCAGAGGCACCCCTCCACATTAGAGGGTCCCTATTACATCAGAGGCACCCCTCCACATCAGAGGCTCCCACATTACATCAGAGGCACCCCTCCACATTAGAGGGTCCCACATTACATCAGAGGCACCCCTCCACATCAGAGGCTCCCACATTACATCAGAGGCACCCCTCCACTTAGAGGGTCCCACATTACATCAGAGGCACCCCTCCACATTAGAGGGTCCCACATTACATCAGAGGCACCCCTCCACATTAGAGGGTCCCACATTACATTCAGAGGCACCCCTCCACATTAGAGGGTCCCTATTACATCAGAGGCACCCCTCCACATTAGAGGGTCCCACATTACATCAGAGGCACCCCTCCACATTAGAGGGTCCCACATTACATCAGAGGCACCCCTCCACATTAGAGGGTCCCTATTACATCAGAGGCACCCCTCCACATTAGAGGGTCCCCCGGGGCCCCCTCACATCAGAGGGTCCCACATTACATCAGAGGCACCCCTCCACATCAGAGGGTCCCATACATCAGAGGCACCCCTCCACATCAGAGGGTCCCACATCACATCAGAGGCACCCCTCCACATCAGAGGGTCCCACATTACATCAGAGGCACCCCTCCACATTAGAGGGTCCCACATTACATCAGAGGCACCCCTCCACATTAGAGGGTCCCACATCACATCAGAGGCACCCCTCCACATTAGAGGGTCCCACATCACATCAGAGGCACCCCTCCACATTAGAGGGTCCCACATTACATCAGAGGCACCCCTCCACATTAGAGGGTCCCACATTACATCAGAGGCACCCCTCCACATTAGAGGGTCCCACATTACATCAGAGGCACCCCTCCACATTAGAGGGTCCCACCATCACATCAGAGGCACCCCACCCCTCCACATTAGAGGGTCCACATCACATCAGAGGCACCCCTCCACATTAGAGGGTCCCTATTACATCAGAGGCACCCCTCCACATTAGAGGCTCCCACATTACATCAGAGGCACCCCTCCACATTAGAGGGTCCCTATTACATCAGAGGCACCCCTCCACATTAGAGGGTCCCTATTACATCAGAGGCACCCCTCCACATTAGAGGGTCCCAGATCACATCAGAGGCACCCCTCCACATTAGAGGGTCCCACATCACATCAGAGGCACCCCTCCACATTAGAGGGTCCCACATTACATCAGAGGCACCCCTCTACATTAGGAGGGTCCCACATCACATCAGAGGCACCCCTCCACATTAGAGGGCCCCACATCACATCAGAGGCACCCCTCCACATTAGAGGGTCCCACATCACATCAGAGGCACCCCTCCACATTAGAGGGTCCCTATTACATCAGAGGCACCCCTCCACATTAGAGGGTCCCACATCACATCAGAGGCACCCCTCCACATTAGAGGGTCCCTATTACATCAGAGGCACCCCTCCACATCAGAGGGTCCCACATCACATCAGAGGCACCCCTCCACATTAGAGGGTCCCACATCACATCAGAGGCACCCCTCCACATTAGAGGGTCCCACATCACATCAGAGGCACCCCTCCACATTAGAGGGTCCCACATTACATCAGAGGCACCCCTCCACATTAGAGGGTCCCACATTACATCAGAGGCACCCCTCCACATTAGAGGGTCCCACATTACATCAGAGGCACCCCTCCACATTAGAGGGTCCCACAT
Source organism: Lithobates septentrionalis (assembly GCA_037952835.1). Taxonomy (NCBI): domain Eukaryota; kingdom Metazoa; phylum Chordata; class Amphibia; order Anura; family Ranidae; genus Lithobates; species Lithobates septentrionalis. Next base: position 164,045 of record JBBDGP010003282.1, on the reverse strand, counting down.
CACATCAGAGGCACCCCTCCACATTAGAGGGTCCCACATTACATCAGAGGCACCCCTCCACATTAGAGGGTCCCTATTACATTAGAGGCACCCCTCCACATTAGAGGGTCCCTATTACATCAGAGGCACCCCTCCACATCAGAGGCTCCCACATTACATTAGAGGCACCCCTCCACATTAGAGGGTCCCACATCACACCAGAGGCTCCCACATTACATCAGAGGCACCCCTCCACATTAGAGGGTCCCACATTACATCAGAGGCACCCCTCCACATTAGAGGGTCCCACATTACATCAGAGGCACCCCTCCACATCAGAGGGTCCCTATTACATCAGAGGCACCCCTCCACATTAGAGGGTCCCACATTACATCAGAGGCACCCCTCCACATCAGAGGGTCCCTATTACATCAGAGGCACCCCTCCACATTAGAGGGTCCCACATCACATCAGAGGCACCCCTCCACATTAGAGGGTCCCACATTACATCAGAGGCACCCCTCCACATTAGAGGGTCCCTATTACATTAGAGGCACCCCTCCACATTAGAGGGTCCCACATTACATCAGAGGCACCCCCCCACATTAGAGGGTCCCACATCACATCAGAGGCACCCCTCCACATTAGAGGGTCCCTATTACACCAGAGTCACCCCTCCACATTAGAGGGTCCCACATTACATCAGAGGCACCCCTCCACATTAGAGGGTCCCACATTACATCAAAGGCACCCCTCCACATTAGAGGGTCCCACATTACATCAGAGGCACCCCTTCACATTAGAGGGCCCCACATTACATCAGAGGCACCCCTCCACATCAGAGGGCCCCACATTACATCAGAGGCACCCCTCCACATCAGAGGGCCCCACATTACATCAGAGGCACCCCTCCACATTAGAGGGTCCCACATCACATCAGAGGCACCCCTCCACATTAGAGGGCCCCACATCACATCAGAGGCACCCCTCCACATTAGAGGGTCCCACATCACATCAGAGGCACCCCTCCACATTAGAGGGTCCCACATTACATCAGAGGCACCCCTCCACATTAGAGGGTCCCACATTACATCAGAGGCACCCCTCCACATTAGAGGGTCCCTATTACATCAGAGGCACCCCTCCACATCAGAGGGTCCCACATTACATCAGAGGCACCCCTCCACATTAGAGGGTCCCTATTACATCAGAGGCACCCCTCCACATTAGAGGGTCCCACATTACATCAGAGGCACCCCTCCACATTAGAGGGTCCCTATTACATCAGAGGCACCCCTCCACATTAGAGGGTCCCACATCACATCAGAGGCACCCCTCCACATTAGAGGGTCCCACATTACATCAGAGGCACCCCTCCACATTAGAGGGTCCCACATTACATCAGAGGCAGTGAGGCACCCCTCCACATTAGAGGGTCCCACATTACATCAGAGGCACCCCTCCACATTAGAGGGTCCCACATTACATCAGAGGCACCCCTCCACATTAGAGGGTCCCTATTACATCAGAGGCACCCCTCCACATTAGAGGGTCCCACATTACATCAGAGGCAGTGAGGCACCCCTCCACATTAGAGGGTCCCACATTACATCAGAGGCACCCCTCCACATTAGAGGGTCCCACATCACATCAGAGGCACCCCTCCACATTAGAGGCTCCCACATTACATCAGAGGCACCCCTCCACATTAGAGGGTCCCACATTACATCAGAGGCACCCCTCCACATCAGAGGGTCCCACATTACATCAGAGGCACCCCTCCACATTAGAGGGTCCCACATCACATCAGAGGCACCCCTCCACATTAGAGGCTCCCACATTACATCAGAGGCACCCCTCCACATTAGAGGGTCCCTATTACATCAGAGGCACCCCTCCACATTAGAGGGTCCCACATTACATCAGAGGCACCCCTCCACATCAGAGGCTCCCACATTACATCAGAGGCACCCCTCCACATTAGAGGGTCCCTATTACATCAGAGGCACCCCTCCACATTAGAGGGTCCCACATTACATCAGAGGCACCCCTCCACATTAGAGGGTCCCACATCACATCAGAGGCACCCCTCCACATTACAGGGTCCCTATTACATCAGAGGCACCCCTCCACATCAGAGGGTCCCACATCACATCAGAGGCACCCCTCCACATTAGAGGGTCCCACATCACATCAGAGGCACCCCTCCACATTAGAGGGTCCCACATCACATCAGAGGCACCCCTCCACATTAGAGGGTCCCACATCACATCAGAGGCACCCCTCCACATTAGAGGGTCCCACATCACATCAGAGGCACCCCTCCACATTAGAGGGTCCCACATTACATCAGAGGCACCCCTCCACATCAGAGGGTCCCACATCACATCAGAGGCACCCCTCCACATTAGAGGGTCCCACATCACATCAGAGGCACCCCTCCACATTAGAGGGTCCCACATCACATCAGAGGCACCCCTCCACATTAGAGGGTCCCACATCACATCAGAGGCACCCCTCCACATTAGAGGGTCCCACATCACATCAGAGGCACCCCTCCACATTAGAGGGTCCCACATTACATCAGAGGCACCCCTCCACATTAGAGGGTCCCACATTACATCAGAGGCACCCCTCCACATTAGAGGGTCCCACATCACATCAGAGGCACCCCTCCACATTAGAGGGTCCCACATTACATCAGAGGCACCCCTCCACATTAGAGGGTCCCTATTACATCAGAGGCACCCCTCCACATTAGAGGGTCCCTATTACATCAGAGGCACCCCTCCACATTAGAGGGTCCCACATTACATCAGAGGCACCCCTCCACATTAGAGGGTCCCACATTACATCAGAGGCACCCCTCCACATTAGAGGGTCCCACATTACATCAGAGGCACCCCTCCACATTAGAGGGTCCCTATTACATCAGAGGCACCCCTCCACATTAGAGGGTCCCTATTACATCAGAGGCACCCCTCCACATTAGAGGGTCCCTATTACATCAGAGGCACCCCTCCACATTAGAGGGTCCCACATTACATCAGAGGCACCCCTCCACATTAGAGGGTCCCACATCACATCAGAGGCACCCCTCCACATTAGAGGGCCCCACATCACATCAGAGGCACCCCTCCACATTAGAGGGTCCCTATTACATCAGAAGCACCCCTCCACATTAGAGGGTCCCACATCACATCAGAGGCACCCCTCCACATTAGAGGGTCCCACATCACATCAGAGGCACCCCTCCACATTAGAGGGTCCCACATCACATCAGAGGCACCCCTCCACATTAGTGGGTCCCACATTACATCAGAGGCACCCCTCCACATTAGAGGGTCCCTATTACATCAGAGGCACCCCTCCACATCAGAGGCTCCCACATTACTTCAGAGGCACCCCTCCACATTAGAGGGTCCCACATTACATCAGAGGCACCCCTCCACATTAGAGGGTCCCTATTACATCAGAGGCACCCCTCCACATTAGAGGGTCCCACATCACATCAGAGGCACCCCTCCACATTAGAGGGTCCCTATTACATTAGAGGCACCCCTCCACATTAGAGGGTCCCACATCACATCAGAGGCACCCCTCCACATTAGAGGCTCCCACATTACATCAGAGGCACCCCTCCACATCAGAGGGTCCCACATTACATCAGAGGCACCCCTCCACATTAGAGGGTCCCTATTACATCAGAGGCACCCCTCCACATTAGAGGGTCCCACATTATATCAGAGGCACCCCTCCACATTAGAGGGTCCCACATCACATCAGAGGCACCCCTCCACATTAGAGGGTCCCACATCACATCAGAGGCACCCCTCCACATTAGAGGGTCCCTATTACATCAGAGGCACCCCTCCACATTAGAGGGTCCCTATTACATTAGAGGCACCCCTCCACATTAGAGGGTCCCTATTACATCAGAGGCACCCCCCCACATTAGAGGGTCCCACATCACATCAGAGGCACCCCTCCACATCAGAGGGCCCCACATTACATCAGAGGCACCCCTCCACATTAGAGGGTCCCTATTACATCAGAGGCACCCCTCCACATTAGAGGGTCCCTATTACATCAGAGGCACCCCTCCACATTAGAGGGTCCCTATTACATCAGAGGCACCCCTCCACATTAGAGGGTCCCACATCACATCAGAGGCACCCCTCCACATTAGAGGGTCCCTATTACATCAGAGGCACCCCTCCACATTAGAGGGTCCCACATTACATCAGAGGCACCCCTCCACATTAGAGGGTCCCTATTACATCAGAGGCACCCCTCCACATTATAGGGTCCCTATTACATCAGAGGCACCCCTCCACATCAGAGGGCCCCACATTACATCAGAGGCACCCCTCCACATCAGAGGGCCCCACATTACATCAGAGGCACCCCTCCACATTAGAGGGTCCCACATTACATCAGAGGCACCCCTCCACATTAGAGGGTCCCTATTACATCAGAGGCACCCCTCCACATTAGAGGGTCCCTATTACATCAGAGGCACCCCTCCACATTAGAGGGTCCCACATTACATCAGAGGCACCCCTCCACATTAGAGGGTCCCACATTACATCAGAGGCAGTGAGGCACCCCTCCACATTAGAGGGTCCCACATTACATCAGAGGCACCCCTCCACATTAGAGGGTCCCACATTACATCAGAGGCAGTGAGGCACCCCTCCACATTAGAGGGTCCCACATTACATCAGAGGCACCCCTCCACATTAGAGGGTCCCACATTACATCAGAGGCACCCCTCCACATTAGAGGGTCCCACATTACATCAGAGGCACCCCTCCACATTAGAGGGTCCCACATTACATCAGAGGCACCCCTCCACATTAGAGGGTCCCACATTACATCAGAGGCACCCCTCCACATTAGAGGGTCCCTATTACATCAGAGGCACCCCTCCACATTAGAGGGTCCCTATTACATCAGAGGCACCCCTCCACATTAGAGGGTCCCACATCACATCAGAGGCACCCCTCCACATTAGAGGGTCCCACATCACATCAGAGGCACCCCTCCACATTAGAGGGTCCCACATCACATCAGAGGCACCACTCCACATTAGAGGGTCCCACATCACATCAGAGGCACCCCTCCACATTAGAGGGTCCCACATCACATCAGAGGCACCCCTCCACATTAGAGGGTCCCACATTACATCAGAGGCACCCCTCCACATTAGAGGGTCCCTATTACATCAGAGGCACCCCTCCACATTAGAGGGTCCCACATCACATCAGAGGCACCACTCCACATTAGAGGGTCCCACATCACATCAGAGGCACCCCTCCACATTAGAGGGTCCCACATCACATCAGAGGCACCCCTCCACATTAGAGGGTCCCACATTATATCAGAGGCACCCCTCCACATTAGAGGGTCCCTATTACATCAGAGGCACCCCTCCACATCAGAGGGTCCCTATTACATCAGAGGCACCCCTCCACATGGGTCCCACATTACATCAGAGGCACCCCTCCACATCAGAGGGTCCCTATTACATCAGAGGCACCCCTCCACATCAGAGGGTCCCTATTACATCAGAGGCACCCCTCCACATTAGAGGGTCCCACATTATATCAGAGGCACCCCTCCACATCAGAGGGTCCCTATTACATCAGAGGCACCCCTCCACATTAGAGGCTCCCACATTACATCAGAGGCACCCCTCCACATTAGAGGGTCCCACATTACATCAGAGGCACCCCTCCACATCAGAGGGTCCCTATTACATCAGAGGCACCCCTCCACATCAGAGGGTCCCTATTACATCAGAGGCACCCCTCCACATTAGAGGGTCCCACATTATATCAGAGGCACCCCTCCACATTAGAGGGCCCCACATCACATCAGAGGCACCCCTCCACATCAGAGGGTCCCACATTACATCAGAGGCACCCCTCCACATTAGAGGGTCCCACATTACATCAGAGGCACCCCTCCACATCAGAGGGTCCCACATCACATCAGAGGCACCCTTCCACATTAGAGGGTCCCACATTACATCAGAGGCACCCCTCCACATTAGAGGCTCCCACATTACATCAGAGGCACCCCTCCACATTAGAGGGCCCCACATTACATCAGAGGCACCCCTCCACATTAGAGGGTCCCACATCACATCAGAGGCACCCCTCCACATTAGAGGGTCCCACATTACATCAGAGGCACCCCTCCACATCAGAGGGTCCCACATCACATCAGAGGCACCCCTCCACATCAGAGGGTCCCACATTACATCAGAAGCACCCCTCCACATTAGAGGGTCCCACATCACATCAGAGGCACCCCTCCACATTAGAGGGTCCCTATTACATCAGAGGCACCCCTCCACATTAGAGGGTCCCACATTACATCAGAGGCACCCCTCCACATTAGAGGGTCCCTATTACATCAGAGGCACCCCTCCACATTAGAGGGTCCCACATTACATCAGAGGCACCCCTCCACATTAGAGGGTCCCTATTACATCAGAGGCACCCCTCCACATTAGAGGGTCCCACATCACATCAGAGGCACCCCTCCACATTAGAGGGTCCCTATTACATCAGAGGCACCCCTCCACATCAGAGGGTCCCACATCACATCAGAGGCACCCCTCCACATTAGAGGGTCCCACATTACATCAGAGGCACCCCTCCACATCAGAGGGTCCCACATCACATCAGAGGCACCCCTCCACATTAGAGGGTCCCACATCACATCAGAGGCACCCCTCCACATTAGAGGGTCCCACATTACATCAGAGGCACCCCTCCACATCAGAGGGTCCCACATCACATCAGAGGCACCCCTCCACATCAGAGGGTCCCTATTACATCAGAGGCACCCCTCCACATTAGAGGGTCCCACATTACATCAGAGGCACCCCTCCACATCAGAGGGTCCCTATTACATCAGAGGCACCCCTCCACATCAGAGGGTCCCTATTACATCAGAGGCTACCTTCAAATCATGGGGTCTCTTTCACATCAGACATACCTCCTACCTTTTGGACTTCAGAATGACAGACACATGAGGGAGGAAGTGATCTGTGGCGGGTATAGCACACTGTCGCAAAATGGGTGTGTCCAAACTCTTAATAGTGGGAGGGGCTTAAGGAGTGTGGTTAAACAAAACCCATACTTCCTTGTACCTATAAAATATGCTTTGATTGCTTTGTCTGAGCCCACCTTAACTAAGAACTTCATTAAAACAGTCAGGAACTGCATAGCAACCAGCAACTGTTCGGTCAGGGGTCAGCAAGACAGAGGACAAGGAGTCAGTAGGGAAGGGTACAGGGGTCAGCAAGACAGAGGACAAGGAGTCAGTAGGGAAGGGTACAGGGGTCAGCAAGACAGAGGACAAGGAGTCAGTAGGGAAGGGTACAAGGGTCAGCAAGACAGAGGACAAGGAGTCAGTAGGGAAGGGTACAGGGGTCAGCAAGACAGAGGACAAGGAGTCAGTAGGGAAGGGTACAGGGGTCAGCAAGACAGAGGACAAGGAGTCAGTAGGGAAGGGTACAGGGGTCAGCAAGACAGAGGACAAGGAGTCAGTAGGGAAGGGTACAGGGGTCAGCAAGACAGAGGACAAGGAGTCAGTAGGGAAGGGTACAGGGGTCAGCAAGACAGGACAAGGAGTCAGTAGGGAAGGGTACAGGGGTCAGCAAGACAGGACAAGGAGTCAGTAGGGAAGGGTACAGGGGTCAGCAAGACAGGACAAGGAGTCAGTAGGGAAGGGTACAGGGGTCAGCAAGACAGAGGACAAGGAGTCAATTGGGCAATGTGCAGGGGTTCTGCAAGGAAGAGGACAGGGATCAGCAGGATGGAAGATAGGGGGTCAGCAAGACAGAGGACAAGGAGTTGATAAGGTCAGGGAGTTCTCACTTAATATAATGCCTACGTGTAAATCTGTTATGAATGTAACTTTTGGCTGTTGAACTCGATTGAAGCTGCTTTTGTTTTCTTGTAACTGTATTGCCATGGTGTTGGAGCTTGTGCTTGTGACCTAGGAGACTTCTGTTGTGGTTGACCCTTGCCCTTTGTGAGGGTTGTGCTAATGCTATTGTTTGTATAATTGCCTATAAAAGGCCTTTGAAAGAGTAAAGGCAGCAGTCCTTTATGCTGAGAACTGTGATACAGACATACCTGACTCCGTGTCATCTTTCTTATAGAAGCAATAATTTGACAAAGCAATATAAACTTAAAACAACTTATTTAAAAGTTGAACCTAACAGAGTCAATTGGGCAATGTGCAGGGGATCTGCAAGGAAGAGGACAGGGATCAGCAGGATGGAGAACAGTGAGTCAGTAGGGCAGTGTACAGGGGTCAGCAGGACGGAAGATAGGTAGTCAGTAGGGCAGGGTACAGGGGTCAGAAGGAGGGAAAATAGGGGGTCAGAAGGACAGAAGACAGGGGGAAAGTAGGGCAGTGTACAGGGGTCAGCAGGATGGAAGACAGTGGGTCAGCCCCCCTTCACATCAGAGGGTCACCATCACATTAGAGTACTGCCTTCATATCAGATCCCCCCCCTCATTGCTTCATAGTCCCCTTCATATCAGAGGCCCTCCTTCACATCAGAGGCCCCTTAATATCAGAGGCCCTCCTTCACATCAGAGGCCCCTTAATATCAGAGGCCCTCCTTCACATCAGAGGCCCCTTAATATCAGAGGCCCTCCTTCATATCAGAGGCCCTCCTTCACATCAGAGGCCCCCTTAATATCAGAGGCCCCCTTCACATCAGAGGCCCCCCTTCACATCAGAGGCCCCCCTTCACATCAGAGGCCCTCCTTCACATCAGAGGCCCCCTTAATATCAGAGGCTCCCTTCACATCAGAGGCCCCCTTCATATCAGAGGCCCCCTTCACATCAGAGGCCGCCCTTCACATCAGAGACCCCCTTCACATCAGAGGCCCCCTTCACATCAGAGGCCCCCTTAATATCAGAGGCTCCCTTCACATCAGAGGCCCCCTTCATATCAGAGGCCCCCTTCACATCAGTGGCCGCCCTTCACATCAGAGGCCCCCCTTCACATCAGAGGCCCTCCTTCACATCAGAGGCCCCCTTAATATCAGAGGCTCCCTTCACATCAGAGGCCCCCTTCATATCAGAGGCCCCCTTCACATCAGAGGCCGCCCTTCACATCAGAGGCCCTCCTTCACATCAGAGGCCCCCTTCACATCAGAGGCCCTCCTTCACATCAGAGACCCCCTTCACATCAGAGGCCCTCCTTCACATCAGAGGCCCCCTTAATATCAGAGGCTCCCTTCACATCAGAGGCCCCCTTCATATCAGAGGCCCCCTTCACATCAGTGGCCGCCCTTCACATCAGAGGCCCCCTTCACATCAGAGGTCCCCTTAATATCAGAGGCCCCCTTCACATCAGAGGCCGCCTTCATATCAGAGGCCCCCTTCACATCAGAGGCCCCCTTCACATCAGAGGGTCCCCAATCACATCAGAGGCCCCCTTTACATCAGAGGGTCCCCAATCACATCAGAGGCCCCCTTCAAATCAGAGGGTCCCCAATCACATCAGAGGCCCCCTTCACATCAGAGGCCCCCTTCACATCAGAGGCCCCCTTTACATCAGAGGGTCCCCAATCACATCAGAGGCCCCCAATCACATCAGAGGCCCCCTTTACATCAGAGGGTCCCCAATCACATCAGAGGCCCCCTTCACATCGGAGGGTCCCCAATGACATCAGAGGCCCCCTTTACATCAGAGGGTCCCCAATCACATCAGAGGCCCCCCTTCACATCAGAGGCCCCCTTCACATCAGAGGCCCCCTTCACATCAGAGGCCCCCTTCATATCAGAGGCCACCCTTCACATCAGAGGCCCCCTTCACATCAGAGGCCCCCTTCACATCAGAGGCCGCCATTCACATCAGAGGCCCCCTTCACATCAGAGGCCCCCTTTACATCAGAGGGTCCCCAATCACATCAGAGGCCCCCAATCACATCAGAGGCCCCCTTCACATCAGAGGGTCCCCAATCACATCAGAGGCCCCCTTCACATCAGAGGCCCCCTTCATATCAGAGGCCCCCTTCAAATCAGAGGGTCCCCAATCACATCAGAGGCCCCCTTCACATCAGAGGCCCCCTTTACATAAGAGGGTCCCCAATCACATCAAAGGCCCCCTTTACATAAGAGGGTCCCCAATTACATCAGAGGGTCCCCAATCACATCATAGGCCCCCTTCAAATCAGAGGGTCCCCAATCACATCAGATGCCCCCTTCGCATCAGAGGCCCCCCTTCACATCAAAGGCCCCCCCTTCACATCAGAGGCCCCCCTTTACATCAGAGGCCCCCTTCACATCAGAGGCCCCCCTTTACATCAGAGACCGCCTTCACATCAGAGGCCCCCTTCACATCAGAGGCCCCCCTTTACATCAGAGGCCCCCTTCACATCAGAGGCCCCCTTCACATCAAAGGCCCCCCCTTCACATCAGAGGCCCCCCTTCACATCAAAGGCCCCCCCTTCACATCAGAGGCCCCCCTTTACATCAGAGGCCCCCTTCACATCAGAGGCCCCCTTCACATCAGAGGCCCCCCTTTACATCAGAGGCCCCCCTTTACATCAGAGGCCGCCTTCACATCAGAGGCCCCTTTCACATCAGAGGCCCCCTTCACATCAGAGGGTCCCCAATCACATCAGAGGCCCCCTTCACATCAGAGGCCCCCTTCACATCAGAGGTTCCCCTTCTCATCTAAGACCCCCATCAAATTTAAAGGCCCCCTTTATATCAGGTGTGGACATTTCATGATTTCAGCCAATAATAATTGACTTTTCATACAAAGTATCTGAATCTTCCGGATGTATAATAAGACTTCCAGCCTGAATCGTATTGTGGAGTGTGTCGCCCCCCAGTGTTCACAATGGAGAATACAGAAGAGGCTCATCTCTGCGGCTTCCTATTCACCGCTTTCATTGTCTGTCTGTATTCCCAATGGGGACTCCCCCCATCCCAAATACCCATCATGCCCCAGGGAATGAGTACCAGGATCTGATTCTATAATCTCATATACCCTCCTACATTCTCACTCTACCCACTGCACCCATCTGTGCCCACACTACCCACTGCACCCATCTGTGCCCACCGCACCCATCTGTGCCCACACAACCCACAGCACCCATCTGTGCCCACCGTACCCACCGCTCCCATCTGTGCCCACACAACCCACCGCACCCATCTGTGCCCAACCTACCCACTGCACCCATCTGTGCCCACACTACCCACTGCACCCATCTGTGCCCACACTACCCACTGCACCCATCTGTGCCCACACTACCCACTGCACCCATCTGTGCCCACCGTACCCACCGCACCCATCTGTGCCCACACAACCCACAGCACCCATCTGTGCCCACCGTACCCACCGCACCCATCTGTGCCCACACAACCCACAGCACCCATCTGTGCCCACCGTACCCACCGCACCCATCTGTGCCCACACAACCCACCGCACCCATCTGTGCCCAACCTACCCACTGCACCCATCTGTGCCCACACTACCCACTGCACCCATCTGTGCCCAACCTACCCACTGCACCCATCTGTGCCCAACCTACCCACTGCACCCATCTGTGCCCACACAGCCCACCGCACCCATCTGTGCCCAACCTACCCACTGCACCCATCTGTGCCCACACTACCCACCGCACCCATCTGTGCCCAACCTACCCACCGCACCCATCTGTGCCCAACCTACCCACTGCACCCATCTGTGCCCACCGTACCCACCACACCCATCTGTGCCCACACAACCCACCGCACCCATCTGTGCCCAACCTACCCACTGCACCCATCTGTGCCCACACTACCCACCGCACCCATCTGTGCCCAACCTACCCACTGCACCCATCTGTGCCCACACTACCCACTGCACCCATCTGTGCCCAACCTACCCACTGCACCCATCTGTGCCCAACCTACCCACTGCACCCATCTGTGCCCACCCTACCCACTGCACCCATCTGTGCCCAACCTACTCACTGCACCCATCTGTGCCCAACCTACCCACTGCACCCACCTGTGCCCACCCTACCCACTGCACCCATCTGTGCCCAACCTACCCACTGCACCCCTCTGTGCCCACCCTACTCACTGCACCCATCTGTGCCCAACCTACCCACTGCACCCACCTGTGCCCACCCTACCCACTGCACCCATCCGTGCCCAACCTACCCACTACACCCCTCTGTGCCCACCCTACTCACTGCACCCATCTGTGCCCACCCTACTCACTGCACCCATCTGTGCCCACCATACTCACTGCACCCTTCTGTGCCCAACCTACTCACTGCACCCATCTGTGCCCAACCTACCCACTGCACCCATCTGTGCCCAACCTACCCACTGCACCCATCTGTGTCCACTGATTTCAACATTGTCTACTGAACCAACTGCATCGACAGTGCCCACTCTACCCACTGCACTAACAGTGCCCACTCAGCCTACCCACTGATTCCCTTATTGCCTACAGAACCCACTGCACCCATCTGTGCCCATCCTACCACCTGCACCCATCTGTGCCCATTCTACACGTTGATTCCAAAATTGTCCATGGAACCCACTGCATCCAACAGTGCCCAATCTACCCACTGCGCATACAGTGCCAACGCCAATCACTGCATCAAACAGTGCCCATTCTACACACTCTGCTACACCAACAGTGCCACCTGAACCCACTGCATCAAACAGTGCCTACTATACCCACTGCGTTCAACAGCTCCCACTCTACCACCTGCATTCAACAGTGCCTACTGTACCCATTGCATTTAAAGGTGCCCACTCTACCCATTGCATCCAAAAAGTGCCATCTGAAACATTGAATCTAACACTGCCCACTCTACCCACTGCACTATACAGTGCTATTTGAACCCACTGTATCGAACAGTGCTCACTCTACCCACTATAACAATAGTGCCACCTGAATCCATTGCATCAAACATTGCCCTGTTTACCCACTGCACCAAAAGTGCCCACCCTATACACTGATTCCAACCTTGTCTACTGAACCCACTGCACCCAACAGTGCCCACCCTACCCACTGCACCCAACAGTGCCCACCCTACTCACTGCAACTAAGAGTGCCCACCCTACTCACTGCAACTAAGAGTGCCCATTACACCCACTGCACCAACACTGTCTGAACACTATTCACTGCACCCAACAGTGCCTACAGGGCCAGTGCTACCACTAGACAAACTAGGCAGCCGCCTAGAGCGTAATGCTGCCTAGGGGCGCCCGGCCATTGGTTTTCCTCTGTGTCTGCATACTCTGCAGGCTGCAGCATGTAACTCAGTCTGACCGGTAGTGTAATTAGAGGCGCAGCGCAGCACATGGGCAGGGCAAAAGGGGTGGAGTCAGGGGTGGAGCCAAGGGGGCGGCAAAATTAGGTTTCGCCAAGGGTGTCAAAAATCCTTGCACCAGCCCTGAGTGTCTACCCCAACGATTGTACTCATTGCGTGCCACAGTGCTCACTATACACATTGTTTCCAGCAAATAAGAAGGGGGGCTTCCATCATAACAAGTATAGAGCATGGTGGTCCCATCCCTTACATAATAGACCATAGAAAAAAGAAGAGTCCCCCTTTAATTGGGACTTTGACAGACCACCGGCTCTTCAGGTAAAAATATATATTTTATTGATATATTTAAAAAGGACGTGAAAGTGTCTAAAACACAAGATAAAACCATTCCATATAAAATGAATACAAAATCAAAACAGAACAGAAAATCTATGCCAGGTGAAAATGGTGGATGTACTCTCATGGGGGTAGTGTGCCCCAATACCCGACGTGTTTCCGGTATTCTGGTACCTTCATCAGGGGTTTGAGAGTTGTAAGTGTTTTGTATATGTATGGATTCCAATGGAATGACTTTGTGTTCAGGTAGCACCCAGGCCCCAAAGATCACATAGCGTATTTTCCTATGCGCCAGACCAAAACTATATAAGAGCAGTAATGTTGACGGTATCAAAGAGTCATAAGTGAGCCAACTGGAGAGGAGCGTTCGTTAGGACCTGTAACATCCCGGAAGGATAAATATCCAAATACAGTCCCATGGTGCTTTGTTCCTAAGTATAGGTCCAGTAGAGGGTGCCTTCCCCTGCTAGTGCTCACGATTGTTTCCAACAATGTCACCGGAATAGAGATGAGCCAAACACCCCCCCCCCCCCCCGGTTCGGTTCGCACCAGAACATATAAATAGACAAAATTTTGTGCGAACACCAATAAAGTCTATGGGACACGAATGTGAAAAATCTAAAGTGCTCATTTTAAGAGCTTATATGCAAGTTATTGTCATAAAAAGTGTTTGGGGACCCGGGTCCTGCCCCAGGGGAGTGTTTGGGGACCCGGGTCCTGCCCCAGAGGAGTGTTTGGGGACCCGGGTCCTGCCCCAGAGGAGTGTTTGGGGACCCGGGTCCTGCCCCAGGGGAGTGTTTGGGGACCCGGGTCCTGCCCCAGGGGAGTGTTTGGGGACCCGGGTCCTGCCCCAGGGGAGTGTTTGGGGACCTAGGTCCTGCCCCAGGGGAGTGTTTGGGGACCCGGGTCCTGCCCCAGGGGAGTGTTTGGGGACCCGGGTCCTGCCCCAGGGGATTGTTTGGGGACCTGGGTCCTGCCCCAGGGGAGTGTTTGGGGACCCGGGTCCTGCCCCAGGGGAGTGTTTGGGGACCCGGGTCCTGCCCCAGGGGATTGTTTGGGGACCCGGGTCCTGCCCCAGGGGATTGTTTGGGGACCCGGGTCCTGCCCCAGGGGGGTGTTTGGGGACCCGGGTCCTGCCCCAGAGGAGTGTTTGGGGACACGGGTCCTGCCCCAGGGGGGTGTTTGGGGACCCGGGTCCTGCCCCAGGGGAGTGTTTGGGGACCCGGGTCCTGCCCCAGGGGGGTGTTTGGGGACCCGGGTCCTGCCTCAGGGGAGTGTTTGGGGACCCGGGTCCTGCCCCAGGGGAGTGTTTGGGGACCCAGGTCCTGCCCCATGGGAGTGTTTGGGGACCCGGGTCCTGCCCCAGGGGAGTGTTTGGGGACCCGGGTCCTGCCCCAGGGGAGTGTTTGGGGACCCGGGTCCTGCCCCAGGGGAGTGTTTGGGGACCCCTGGTCCTGCCCCAGGGGAGTGTTTGGGGACCTGGGTCCTGCCCCAGGGGAGTGTTTGGGGACCCGGGTCCTGCCCCAGAGGAGTGTTTGGGGACCCGGGTCCTGCCCCAGAGGAGTGTTTGGGGACCCGGGTCCTGCCCCAGGGGAGTGTTTGGGGACCCGGGTCCTGCCCCAGGGGAGTGTTTGGGGACCCGGGTCCTGCCCCAGGGGAGTGTTTGGGGACCCGGGTCCTGCCCCAGGGGAGTGTTTGGGGACCCGGGTCCTGCCCCAGGGGGGTGTTTGGGGACCCGGGTCCTGCCCCAGGGGAGTGTTTGGGGACCCGGGTCCTGCCCCAGGGGGGTGTTTGGGGACCCGGGTCCTGCACCAGGGGGGTGATTGGGGACCCGGGTCCTGCCCCAGGGGACATGTATCAATGCAAAAAAAAAGTTTTTAAACGCTCGTTTTTTCAGGAGCAGTGATTTTAATAATGCTTGAAGTGAAACAACAAAAACAAAATAGTCCTTTCAATATCGTGCCTGGGGGGGCCCCCTTAGTCTGCATGTAAAGTGGCGCATCTTTCTGATGTATTTTATAGTACTGCAGCAAAATTACAATGCTAAAGGAAAAAATGTCATTTAAACTTGCTCGTGGCTGTAATGTATTTCCGGCTCCCGGCAATATAGGTTAAAATCTATGACAAAATTGGAGTGGTCCCCCCCCCCAGGCATGTACTGGCCATCGGGACTACCAGGAGTTATGGGTGAGCGGGGGAAGGAAAGAGCAGGGAAACGAGTGCCGAGGAAGGTTATGTTATGTTACAGCTGTGTGTGGCCGCCCACCTTCCGGACACTGAGCTTCTCAGTGTCAACTCCTGAGCTTCATGTCTGTATTCAGGTGCGCTGCATAACTAGTCAGGGAGAGGAGGTGAGCGCCGCGGGGGGGGGGGGGGGGTACAAACAGAGCACAGGAGACCAGAGCAGCATGGGGGGGATGAGCATATGGGGGACCAGAGCAGCATGAAGGGGGGAGATGAGCATATGGGGGACCAGAGCAGCATGAGGGGAGGCATGAGCATATGGGGGACCAGAGTGACATGAAGGGGGGAGATGAGCATATGGGGGACCAGAGCAGTATGAAGGGGGGGAGATGAGCATTCGGGGGACCAGAGCAGCATGTGGGGGGTCGGAAAGAGAGGAGCATATGAGGGGGAGAGAGGAGCATGTGGGAGACCAGAGCAGCATGAGGGGGGGGATTAGCATATGGGGGACCATAGCAGCATGAGGGGGGGTAGAGAAGCACACGGGGGACCAGAGGAGGATGGGGGGACCAGAGGAGCATGGGGGGGAATAGAGGAGCACATTGGGGACCAGAGGAGCACATGGGGGACCAGAATAGCATTGGGGGGGATAGAGGAGCAGCATGGGGGGGGACCAGAGGAGCACGGGGGGGGGGACAGAGGAGCATGCGGGGGACCAGCAGAGCACAGGGGGGAACACAGGGGAATCTTTTCCCATTGGGGGCGGCAAACTGATTCTTTGCTGCGGGTAAAATAATGTCTAGTTTCCCCACTGGTACTGCCTATAAGAGAAATAATGTAGAACGGCTAATGGCTAGTGGGGGGGGGCTTGGGTGGCAGGCCGGGGGGGTGGGTTTGCCCGGCCGGCATGGGAGAGACCTGTCAAAGTGGGCCAGTCTGGATGAAGTCCAGGGCCAAGTTTTTGTCCCAGTCCAGCCCTGCCCCCCCTCAGGTCTGGTATGGATATTAAGGGGAACTCCACGCCATAATTAAAAAAAAATGGTGTAGGGTCCTCCCCAAAATCCATACCAGACCCTTTTCCGAGCAAGCAGCCTGGTAGGCCAGGATGGGGGGGTGAGCGAGTGCCCCCCCTTCTGAACCATACCAGGCCACTTGCCCTCAACATGGGGAGGGTGCTTTGGGGTCCCCCCCAAAGCACCTTGCTACCATGTTGATGGGGATAAGGCCTTGTCCCCACAACCCTGGCCATTGGTTGTGGGGGTCTGCGGGCGGGGGGCTTATCCGAATAAGGGGGCCCCCAGGTTCTGGCCCCCTCCCTATGTGAATGGGTATGGGGTACATTGTACCCCTACCTATTCACCAAAAAAGTGTCAAAAAGTAAAAACCACAATACACAGTTTTTGACAATTCCCTTATAAAAAAAAAAGGTGTCCCGAGAAGTGCATCCATCTTCAATCACGCCATCCGATGGATCCGAACAATAGAAAATAAAAAAAGCTCCGCCTCGATGGGAGGCGTCCCGCCGACTGCTGTCTTTTCACTGTGACAGCTCTTATATAGGCAAGGGCAGGGCCACCCGCTAACGTAACCGGATGATCCCACCCCCCTCTGACGGTACATGACGTCAGAAGGGGCGAGGTCAATCGGTTACCTCAGCGGGTGGCCCTGCCCTTGCCTATATAACAGCTGTCATAGTGAAAAGACAGCTGGGACACTTTTTTTTCTTTTTTATAAAGGAATTGTCAAAAACTGTGTATTGTGGTTTTTACTTTTTGACACTTTTTTTTCAGTGAATGGGTAGGCGTACAATGTACCCCTACCCATATACATAGGAGCGGGGGTGGGATCTGAGGGCCCCCTTGTTAAAGGGGGCTTCCAGATTCTGATAAGCCCCCCGCCCGAAGACCCCCACAACCACCAGGTCAGGGTTGTGGGGACGAGGCCCTTGTCCCCATCAACATGGGGACAAGGTGCTTTGGGGGGGACCCCAAAGCACCCTCCCCATGTTGAGGGCAAGGGGCCTGGTATGATTCAGGAAGGGGGGCTCGCTCGTCCTCCCATCCTGGCCTACCAGGCTGCTTGCTCGGATAAGGGTCTGGTATGGATTTTGGGGGGACCCTTAAAATTTAGTTCCCCTTAAAATCTATACCAGACCCAAAGGGCCTGGTATGGACTGGGGGGGAACCCATGACGTTTTTTTTTTTTCTTAATTCTGTCATAGGGTTCCCCTTAACTACTTCAATACGCTATATTATATACTGTACATTGCACTATATACCCTGCACTTTATTATATATACACTACACTGACTGCACTATATACTCTGAACAGCAGTCTATATACTATACAGACTTCACTATATACTCTGAACTGCAGTCTATATACTATACAGACTTCACTATATACTCTGAACTGCAGTATATATACTATACAGACTTCACTATATACTCTGAACTGCAGTATATATACTATACAGACTTCACTATATACTCTGAACTGCAATATATATACTATACAGACTTCGCTATATACTCTGAACTGCAGTATATATACTATACAGACTTCACTATATACTCTGAACTGCAGTATATATACTATATGGACTGCACTATATACTCTGTAGAAGAATTGGGCCTTAGGTGTTGGTGGTGCCAGAACACTGTAACCCCTCAGAGTTACTCTTGTTGATCGCAGGAATGGGCCCTGCTGTTATATATTATTTAAAAAAAATTAATTAAATGCCCCTGTTAAACAGGGGCAGAAAAATTGGGCCTTGGGTGTTGGTGGTGCCCTAAACCAAAAATATTGTTGGAAGCTAGCATCATCAAGATTCCGGAGGAATAGGATAGGCAGCATAGGCAGTTTTCAAAGGATCCCAGATCCCTAGCAAATGCAATCAGTTACATCAGCATCAGGGGCTTGATAGCTTCTGATCCGGGACTGATTCATTTTTATAAATGTGAGCCTATCAACGAAGTCTGTGGACAAGCACACTCTTTGATCCATTACAAGCAGCACTGAATGTGCGTTCAGAAAGAATGCTGGATGCAGGACAGGCCAGTAGCTCGATTGCATATTGAGCAAGTTCTGGCCAGTGGTCCATCCTCAAGACCCAGTAACCCAGTGGATGTTCTGTTGGAAAGGTCTCCAAGTCTGCTCTTGACCCTAGATATTCCTGCACCATATAATGCAGACGCTGCTGATGGTTGCTTTAACCTATCAGACCTTGGCGCTGAGGATTTCAAAAATTGTTTAAAGGCATCGGTCAGCCGGCCACCTTCTCCACCGCTCTTCCTCTGACCGAACAAAGCCTCAGAAACACGTTGTCCAGCACCAGGAAGTGGTAACCTCCCAGGGTCTGGAAAGGCATTACACAAACTTCTTCAAGGTATCCTGAAGATGTTTCATCCTCTGCTCCCTCTTCGAAGGCAGGATGAGTTCTGCAACTTTACCCTTGTAACGTGGATCAAGAAGAGTTGCCAGCCAGTAATGATTCCTCTCCTTGATACCATGAATCCGAGGGTCCTTTCGCAGACTTTGCAGAATCCGGGAGCCCATGCAGCGTAAGTTTGCAGGGGCATGAGATTCTGAGTCCTCTGGGTCACTAAGGATGACATTATCCGGAACTACTTCCTCTCAGCCACGTACAACTCCTTGGGTTTCTGTGGACTAAAAACCATCCCTTGAAGACTGCTGCATGTTATCCTCTACATCCATGCTGTCACAATCCTCCTCCTCTTCTTCCTGTGTGTTTGGCAGCCCCGCAGGAATGCTATCTGCATAAAGGGGGCCTTGAGAGGAAAGGAAGTCCCCCTCTTACTCCCGCTGTTCTGCCTCAAGTGCCCTGTCCATGATTCCAGGAAGCGTGTGCTCCAACAGGAAGATTAGAGGTACAGTATCAATGATGCATGCATTGTCGCTGCTCACCATCCTTGTGGCCTCCTCAAATGGTGACAGGACAGTGCATGCATCCTTGATCATTAGTCACTGGCGTGGCGAAAAGAAGCCAAGCTGACCTGACCCTGTCCTGGTGCCATACTCACACAGTTAGTCATTGATGGCCCATTGAATGTTAAGTTCCACCTGGTGGACTTGTCACAAATGAGGCGGATCTTGGGCAGGTTGCATTCCCTTAGAATGACAGCTAGCCGAGCACTGGCATTATATGACTGGCAGAAATTGTCGCATTCAACCATTCCTGGCTTAAGCTGCCGTGGCGTCAACCACCTCTGAGCCTGCCCCTGCAGAGCTGATAGAATATATGCCCAAGAATAGCTTCCCCTAGACAGACCAACTGAAGCACCGTATGGCATCTTTTAGCCTGACTGCTTTCGTAGCCCCTTGAGAGCTTACGGAGCACTGCTGGTTCAGAGGACAACTCTGCAGAAGAGGCTGATTTGAAGAGGAAGATGATTTGAATCTTGGCCGGTGTAGCAGGGACCATCTATGGACAGGATGATTGTACCCAAGTCAATCCATCGATCAAGCAGCATGTTGGATTTTTTATGCCATTATTGCAAATGGCTATAGCCACTAGTAATAATCACTGTGAGTTCTCCTGGTAGGGATGGCTCCTGATGTCCCTCACCCTCTGTGGGAGGGATTCCCCATCAACACTGACTGGTTGCAGTAAAGAAAATCGCACCATCTTAAAACTTTAATAAAAGGAATGAAATGGAGAAAAATTGATATCGAGGGCATATTTGTTGACCTGGACACAAATGATGCTAAAATGATTTATTTCCCAGAAAGGTTTGGCAGTTTGATTTGAGATGAGTTATTCATCTTTGTATGAATAAGAAGGTTTATTCAGACTACGACACGGATTAGAAGTAGTGGTGGGGGTACCACCTGAGTTCTAGGAGGAGTCCTTTTAGTTCTCCCATAAAGAGGAGTGTTTTTCTCCAATGGTTGAGAAGTGGGATCTTTCATTCTATGATTAGTGTAGGACCCGCTGATAATGGGGTACTTTGATGCAGTGGTTGGCTTAAGCACTGTATGGCCATATGGTGTAACCAAATCCCCAGATTTACTTATTATGTTCAGGTGCTTTAACCACTTGCTGACCAGCTGCTGCCATTATACTGCGGCAGGTCGGCTCTCCTGAGCAAACTGCTGTAGGTGTACGTCGGTGTTTGCACAGGAGATAGCGGGTGAGCGCGCCTGCGGGTCCAGCGGACTCGATCTCCAACAGCGACCCGCGATCGCGGTACACATAGGCAGTTCTGTTCCCAGTGAGCGGAACAGCGATCTTTGTCATGTGGCAGTGAGCCCATCCCCCCTACAGTTAGAACACACCCAGGGAACACAGTTAACCCCTTGATCACCCCCTAGTGTTGACCCCTTCCCTGCCAGTGTCATTTATACATTGATCACTGCATTTGTATAGCACTGATCAATGTAATAATGTCACTGGTCCCCAAAAAGTGTCATTTGGGGTCAGATTTGTCCACCGCAATGTCGCAGTCTCACAAAAAATGACAGATGGCCGCCATTACCAGTAAAAACAATAAAAAAATGAAAGTACCTTAATCTTTCCCATAGTTTGTAGACGTGATAACTTTTGTGCAAACCAATCAATATACACATATTGCGATTTTTTTTTACCAAAAATATGTAGAAGAATACATATTGGCCTAAACTGAGGAATAAAATGGCCCGGTCTAATTACCTTCCGGGGCTGTGGTTAAATAGTCTTGTAGGATTAAATTACATTTTTGTATTTGTGCTGTAATCCTGTTGTTCTGTTTGTATAGCCTTCTAGCTGCACCGTCTTTAATGTGATGCATAGTTAGGGTGTGCCCCCCCCCCCCAAGTCTTTGTATGTTCTATGTATGTTCTGTGCATTCTTTATGTATGTTCTATGTACTGTATGTCTTGTGTATACCTCATGTATGCTTGATGTCCATTCTATATATGTTCTATAACTTCTATGTATGTTCTATGTATGTTCTATGTATGTATTGTGTATTTTGATTATTTTAATGTTACCCAAATGCTGAGATCAGAATTTTCATTTCTAGTGGATGATTATTCTTGCGGTGGATGTGGCGGTGTCTGTGGGGCATATTAACACAGCATTAGTCTATAAGTAGAAGTGACTCTGCCATTTCTCCTGGCTATGTCTGCTTGTTGAATAGGCAAATGACCTTTTCACAGGAAACAACAAACTGAATACTTGGGGGGGTTACAGGAGGCAGTTGGGCCGTCACAAAGATTTCCCCTCACTCTTATATGAAAAACTTCAGCCATATCATTGAATGTTTCTGTATTTTGTCTCCACTATCAGTTACCCGCTTATATCTGTCATATGTCATGTGACATTCAGGTGATTTCTGCTTGAATTCCTAAGCAAAGACCTTGGCTCTAAAGTAAACTCTAGTCCTAAACCTGATCTTAGCCCAAGCCCTAACCCCAGTTCTAATCCAAAGTCTAGTCCTAAGCCTAGTCGTAACCAAAACCCTAACCATGCACTGTGCTTTTCCTATGTTCAGAACATCTTTTATTGTAAAAGGAAAAATGTGTAGCGCCACTCAACAGATGGGCAAAAACAAAAGAGTCCATAAAAAGTGATAATCAAACGTGGAAAATTCCAACAATTCCCAATGATATTTCTCAATATGTAGTGAATCAAAAAGGAAATGTAGTAGAGGTGACCATCCACCACAACAGAAGATCTTGATGATATCCAAGTGCTCAGAAAGTCACCAATTTCTTGTGAATTCAACACCCACCAGAACAATAGACTTTGGATTAGAACTAGGCAAGACCCCCTTGTGTTTGTAATAGATTAAATAGGAGGCATTTCTATCGATTACCCCAAAATAACTGTCCCAGAGAAGACAGACCCAAATGTTACCCCAATCCTAACTCCAAGACTTATCCTAACCATAGTTGTAACCATAGTTCTAATCCAAAATCTAGTCCTAACCCTAACCATAACCCAAGCCCTAACCCTAATGCTAATCCAAAGTCTAGTCCTATTGCTCATCATACCACAAACCATAGTTCTAATCCAAAATCTAGTCCTAGCCCCAATCATAACCCAAGCCCTAACCCTAAGTCCAGTCCTAATGCTAATCATAACCAAAACCCTAACCCTAGTTCTAATCCAAAATCCAACCCTAACCCGAATCATATCCCAACCCCTAACCCTAGTTCTAATCCAAAGTCTCATCCTAGCGCAAATCATAACTCAAAACCTAAACCTTGTTTTAATCCAAACTCTAGTCCTTACTTAACCATAGTTCTAATCCAAAGTCTAGTCCTAATGCTAATGATACCACAAACCATAGTTCTGATCCAAAATCTAGTCCTAACCCCAATCATAACCCAAGCTCTAACCCTAGTTCTGATCCAAAGTCTAGCCCTAAACCTAATTTATTACCCAAAACCTAAACCTAGTTCTAATCCAAAGTCCCCAATCATAACCCAAGCCTCAACCCTAGTTCTAATTAAAAATCTAGTCCTAATGTTAATCATAGCCCAAACACTAACCTTAGTTATCATCTAGAGTCTAGTCCTATCCCTAGCCTTAGTTCTAATCCAAAGTCTAGTCCTTACCCTAATCATAATACACCCCATAGTTCTCATCCAAAGTCTAGCCCTGACCCTAATCATAACCCAAACCGTAATCATAATTATAATCCAAAGTCTAGCCCTAAACCTCATCATAACCAAAATCCTTACCTTAGCTATAATCCAAATTATTTTCCTGAGCCCAATCATAACCCTTACCCTAGTTCTAATCCAAAGTCTATTCTTAACCTGAATAACAACCAAGTCCTAACCCTAGTTCTAACATGTCTATCCCTAACCATCATCATAACTCAAGTCCTAACCCCAATAAAAACCCAAGCCCCAACCCTAATCCAAAATTTTGTCTTAACGCTAATTATAACCCAAATTATAACCATAATTCTAATCCATAGTTTAGTCCTAACCCCAATCATAACCCAAGCTCTAACGAACCCTAGTTCTGATCCAAAATCTAGCCCTAAACCTAATCATAACCCAAATCCTAGTTCTAATCCAAAGTCAAGTCCTAACTCCAATCATAACTCAAGCCCTAACCATAGTTCTTATCCAAAGTCTAGTCTATCCCTAATCATATCCCAAACCCTAACCTTAGTTCTCATACAAAGTCTAGTCCTAAACCTAATCATAATCCAAACCCTATTCTAATTATAATCTAAAGTCTAGCCCTAAAACTCATCATGACCAAAACCCTTACCTTTATAATCCAATCTTTTCCTGAGCCAAATCATAACCCTTACCCTAGTTCTAATCCAAGGTCTATTCTTAACCTGAATCACAACCAAGTACTAACCCTAGTTCTGATAACATGTCTAGCACTAACCATCATCATAACTCAAGTCCTAACCCAAACCCTAGTTCTAACCCAAAATGTAGTCCTAACGCTAATCATAACCCAAATTCTAACCCTGGTTTTAATCCAAAGGGTTAGGGCTATAGACTTTGGATTAGAACTTGGGTTAGGGTTATGATTGGGGTTAGGACTAGACTTTGGATGAGAACTAAAGATAAAATGTATAATGTAACAGCGCTAAAGTCCGTGGATATAACAGTAAAAAAGCATTAAAAAAAGGTCCATAGATTAGTCCAAAATAAAGTCAATAATATGTAGACCATTCGTAATGGGGATAAGGGAGCCAGGGAAATCTGTAAAACCAGGATACCAAGGGCAGCTTGCTGTAGAGTGAAGTCAATTCTCCATGTGTACATAAAAATCCAAAAAGAAAGCGCCTCTTAAGTATAAAGGATTTATTCAGGTAATAAAAGCATTATAAACACTTACATGAAGGTAGACAATTGGCAGCTTCCATAGAGAACTAATCCCGGTGTATGTCACAAAAATCCCAGTGGTGAGGGGGCTAGATAGATGCCGTGCGGGTGGCCACGGACCTCCGCTCGGAAGCACCGACTGTGTTAGCGGTATAGTGAGGGAATCACTTCCGCGTTCCAGCAGGTCACGTGGGATATGACGTCACTCGGGTAGTTCAGATTCGCTTGGGACCACTACGCGTTTCTGAGCATGCGCGAAGCTCGTAATGGGCATGCGCGCTCCTTTTTCAAGTGTGTTTTCGATGAAGCAAACCAGGAAGCTAAATAGCTCTGAGATACTGATAGGAGCCAATCGAAACAAAGGAGGGGAGGGGAAAGTATCCGAAAAGTGACAATGATAGGAACGAATTCTCTATAGATTGCAAACTAATAGTAAAGAGTGATGATATTTGAATCAATTGATAATACTGATAGAGTTATTCTGAAATATATAAAAATATATAAAAATATATATAAAAACAAAGGACTAGATAGTACATGATAATACAATGTTAGGATAGTTTGGTAATATATAATAATACAATATTTAGATGTTGATTAAGAATAAACTGGATATATGAAATTAATAATAATAAAAAATAATAAATAATAAATATAAAAAATGTGGTAAAACGTAGAAGAATAAATGTGTGGAAAGAGTATACAATTTGAACATAGGAATTTTGTATAATAATTCATGTTGTATGGAGAAATATGTATATACCTATATATAAAACCAATTTATTGTGAGCAAAATATTAGAAAAAAGTTTTCATGCATGAAATGATCCAACACGAAAAATTCTATTTTTCTATATATACACACAAAATTTAGAAAAATATTATATTAGAATACATATATATATAAAACATACATATGCATAAATAATATATGAAATGAGGTTTTGCTGGGGGGGAAAAAAAGATTATATATATATATATATATATATATATATATATATATATATATATAGGGACCTCAATGTGTTCATGAAATGATATCAATAAAAATAAAATAGTATAATACTAATAGATAAAAATATATATATATATATGTATAATAAATTTAATGAATTATGTAATTGGCCGGGCACCCTAAATTATTTTGATGGTATAATAAATTAAACAGGAAGATTAAAGGAATACATTTGTAGGTACATACTATAAGATGGTATTAACCTCTAGTTCCTCATTTAACCCATTGGGTGCTAAGGTGTCTAAAATAAAAATCCAAAAAGTTTCACGCTCACACAGTTTGGAAAAGCGCTCAGCCTCAGATAATTTGCGTGGGATGGACTCAATTACCCAAACCTGTAGGCCGGCAGTGGATTGGTGGTGATGTTCAAGGAAATGTCTAGGAACGCTGTGTTCATCACAGCCTTTTTCAATAAAACGGCAATGTTTGCCGAATCGTTGTCGCAAAGGACAAATAGTGCGACCAACATACAGTAATTTACAAGGACACGTGAGACAGTACACAACGTAATCTGTAGAACAGTTATAAAAGCCTTCCAATTGGTATGTTTTATCCTTATGTTTGAAACTTTGTTGGCCGTGTCTGACGAAAGCACAGGTTTTACATAAAGCTTTGTTACATCTATACATGCCCGTGAGTGGAGTAAGGCAGAGGGAGCTCTCTGGTTGAATGGTTTTGAATCTGCTCGGTGCTAATTTGTTTTTTAGTGTTGGGGCCCTTCTGTAAGTGACCTTCGGTTTGTCCCCGAGGTCATTAAGGAGAAAAGGATCCTGTTTAAGGATACCCCAATGTTTTAGGAGTATAGATTCCATTCTTCTGTGTTTGTTGTGGTATCTGGTGATGAAGCGAACCGTGCCTTGATCAATCTGTTTAGTTGTTTTGGATTTTTTTCCAGGGAGATAGGTGGCATAGGCTTGGTCGACCAGTTTTTCAGGAAACCCCTTTTCAAGGAATTTGTTTTTAAAGTGGATACTCTGTGCAATATAGTCAGAATCCCTAGTGCAGTTTTGCCTTAATCTGCAATATTGACCCTTGGGTATGTTATTTATCCACTGTGGGTGATGACAACTTTTATAATGTAGATATGAGTTTCCTGATGTTGATTTGGTGTAATTACGAGAAAAAATAGAGTTGAAATCGTGAAATAATTCTAAATCAAGAAAAGGAAGGCTCTCCTTGTTATGTTCAGATGTGAATGATAGACCGAAATCATTGGCATTACAGTGAGAAACGAAACTTTCTACAGAGGACAATGGACCATCCCAGATGATAATAATGTCATCTATAAATCTACCAAAAAATATAATGTATCGGGCAAAAGGGTTATTGTTCCATATATGTTTGTCCTCCCACAGACCCATGGTCAGATTGGCGTAAGAAGGGGCAAAATTAGTGCCCATAGCTGTACCATGGGTCTGTAGGTAGAAGTCACCATTAAAATGAAAATAATTATGACTTAAACAAAATAAAGTGGCTTCAGAAATAAATACAGCCTGTTTGCCATTGATACTGGAATCTAGGGAAAGAAAATGTTGTACCGCCATTAGGCCTATTTGGTGAGGGATGGACGTATATAGAGAATTTACGTCCAGAGAAAGCCAAGAATAGCTGTCTTGCCATCTGTAAGGTGTCAACAGTTCCATGAGATGTATAGAATCTCGGATATATGATGGGAGATTCTGTGCTAAGGGCTGTAGAAATGAATCTACATATTGAGAGAAGCCGCTGGTGATGCTATCCATGGAGGCAACGATAGGTCTGCCAGGGGGGTTAGAGGAGTTTTTGTGTATTTTTGGTAAATAATAAAAATAAGGTGTATTATAAAAATCTTTTCTTAAGAAGGAAGCTTCAAGTTTAGTGATAACACCATCCAATAGTGCAGAATGGACCAAAGTTTTTGCTTCAACTTTGAACTGGGGCAAGGGATCAGAAGAGAGTTTCTTGTATGTTATGCAATCAGACAATAATCTGGATGCTTCCGCAATGTAGGATGTTCGGTCTATAATCACGATTCCACCTCCCTTGTCAGCTGATTTGATGACAATCTCAGGGTTGTTGGAGAGAGAGTGGAGTGCAGCCTTTTCTCCAGGGGTGAGATTATGGGGACGATATTTGTGTGTGTTATCAGTATGTTCACATAATTTCTGTAGGTCCGAGTATACAACTCTATAGAAGGTCTCAATATAGGGTCCCTTGGATCTCATAGGGTAGAATACAGATTTGGGTTTAAAGCTAGTGTGTTTAACTGGAGGTGAGTGGTCAAGGTGTTGAGTAAGTAATTCTAGATCTATATCGATGGCCGAGGGGTCTAATTCTAAGTCTGAATCATAGATACTGATGGAACTATCGAACGTGTCACAAATATTCTCACCAGAGGTGACTGCAGGTTTAGTAGTATGGAAAGTATTTTCTACAGGTCTGTTCTTAGTAGATTGAATATTAAAATATCTTTTTAGGGTAAGGTTCCTAACAAATTTATTAAGATCTTTGAACAGAAGAAAGGAATTGGGTGGTGTAGTAGGTGAAAAAGTGAGCCCTTTACTGAGTAGGGAAATTTCATCTGAGGATAATGTATGTGACGATAAGTTGAATAGTTTTATCGTTTCTGTTGTTTTGTGTGAGATTTTGGGTTTGTTACGTCCTCCTCTACATCCTCGTCTATGTGTTTTCTTTTTTGGCGTTGTTTGTGGTGTGGACCTTTCTCTAAAAAAGGAGTAGAGAAAGTAAGGGCCTTTGAGTGCAAGGCTATTTCACCACTCTGAAAATCTCTTAATAGGAGGCTAGGTTTATTGGGATGAGTAGTATGAGTGTCAGAGGTAGAGGATGTGGGTACTTGATTAATACTTGAAGAGGGAGGGGTAACTATCTCGGTAATAGGTGATGTGGACCCAGAATACTTTACAGAGTTTTGGCCCTCTATAGATGTAGTAGTTGGAGCCAGAGGTAAAGCAGTCAGAGGTATTAAAAGCTGAGAAGTGATAGATGAAATATCTATTTTATCTGTTGATAATTTGTTCGCCTGAATGGTATCGTGTTTTGGTGATGTAAGGGGTTTGGGTGAATGGGACCGAGACTTGGGGTCACGTATAGGAGCTCCATTAGAAGTGGAGGGTTTTTTATTTTTAATTGGTGTGTTGTTATTTATTGTAGGTCTGCGTGAACTAGGTATTTTTTTATTATTATTGTTATTGTTACTGTTGTGTGTACCTCTAACAGGGGCGGCCTTATGAGGTGGATAGGAATCAATGTCGCCCTTAATGTTGGGAAACAGTTTAGTTGGGTGAGGTGTCAGAGACATTAAGGCTGGTATTTTGTCATTTAATTTCCAAGAAAATATTTTATTTAATCTGTAATCATCTAAATCCCTACGAAATTTTCCTATCTTAGTTTTTAATAAATTATTTTCTTTGTTTTTAGTGTTCTTTTTGAGTGTCTCTAACCAGGTAGGGGGGATTTTGAGATTAAAAGAAGTGATTTCTGATGTCAGCATTTGTATCTGATGTACCATCTCACTATATTTTAAATTCCTCTGGCTGATGATGACTCCTAACCATTTTGTGGTACAAAATTCCGCTACATTTTCCCATTCTGTGCTGTGAGCAGTATCTAAAAAAGAACAAGTTTTTAAAATTCTAAGACCTCTGGGGGAGATTTTTTCTTTTATATATTTATTAAGATAAAATTGATCCCACCAGTGGGTGTTAGCTGTATGGATAAGTCTTTCAAGTTTCTTGAATTTACCACAGAGGGTATATCTATCAGAACGGGTGAGTTTGGATGAGTTACAAAATAATTCAGGGGGTAAAATCGTATATAAGGTGTCCAATATCTCATATTTATGAAATTCTATATCTTCAATGAGGTCCATATTATCAGTAAAATGTGAAAAATAAATAAAAATAAAAAATTATAATAATAAAAAAAAAAAAAAAATTCTTAATCAACATCTAAATATTGTATTATTATATATTACCAAACTATCCTAACATTGTATTATCATGTACTATCTAGTCCTTTGTTTTTATATATATTTTTATATATTTTTATATATTTCAGAATAACTCTATCAGTATTATCAATTGATTCAAATATCATCACTCTTTACTATTAGTTTGCAATCTATAGAGAATTCGTTCCTATCATTGTCACTTTTCGGATACTTTCCCCTCCCCTCCTTTGTTTCGATTGGCTCCTATCAGTATCTCAGAGCTATTTAGCTTCCTGGTTTGCTTCATCGAAAACACACTTGAAAAAGGAGCGCGCATGCCCGTTACGAGCTTCGCGCATGCTCAGAAGCGCGTAGTGGTCCCAAGCGAATCTGAACTACCCGAGTGACGTCATATCCCACGTGACCTGCTGGAACACGGAAGTGATTCCCTCACTATACCGCTAACACAGTCGGTGCTTCCGAGCGGAGGTCCGCGGCCACCCGCACGGCATCTATCTAGCCCCCTCACCACTGGGATTTTTGTGACATACACCGGGATTAGTTCTCTATGGAAGCTGCCAATTGTCTACCTTCATGTAAGTGTTTATAATGCTTTTATTACCTGAATAAATCCTTTATACTTAAGAGGCGCTTTCTTTTTGGATTTGGATGAGAACTAAGATTAGGGCTTTGGTTATGATTGGGTTAGGACTAGGGTTGGGGCTTGGGTTATGATTGGGATTAGGACTGTATTTTGGATTAGAACTACGATCAGGGCTTGAGTTATGATTGGGGTTAGGACTAGATTTTGGATTAGAACTATGGTTAGGGCTTGAGTTATGAATAGAGTTAGGACCCAACTTTGGATTAGAACTAAGGTTAGG
Source organism: Lithobates septentrionalis (assembly GCA_037952835.1). NCBI lineage: Eukaryota > Metazoa > Chordata > Amphibia > Anura > Ranidae > Lithobates > Lithobates septentrionalis. Next base: position 133,590 of record JBBDGP010003282.1, on the reverse strand, counting down.
GTTTGGATTATGATTAGGTTTAGGGCTAGACTTTGAATCAGAACTAGGGTTAGAGCTTGGGTTATGATTAGGGTTAGGACTAGACTTTGGATTAGAACTAGGGTTAGAATTTGGGTTATGATTAGCGTTGGGACTAAATTTTGGATTAGAAGGGTTGGGGCTTGGGCTATGATTGGGGTTAACACTTGAGTTATGATGATGGTTAGGGCTAGACATGTTATTAGAACCAGGGTTAGGACTTGGTTGTGATTCAGGTTAAGAATATACTTTGGATTGGAACTAGGGTAAGGGTTATGATTGGGCTCAGGAAAAGACTTTGGATTAAAATTAGGGTTAGGGTTTGGGTTATGATTAGGGTTAGGGCTAGACTTTGAATGAGAACAATGGGGTGTGCTATGATTAGGGTTAGGACTAGACTTTGGAGTAGAACTAAGGTTAGGGATAGGGTTTGGGTTATGATTAGGGTTAGGACTAGACTTTGGATTAGAACTAGGGTTAGAATTTGGGTTATGATTAGCATTAGGACTATACTTTGGATTAGAACTAGGGTTGGGGCTTGGGTTATGATTGGGGTTAGGGCTAGACTTTGAATCAGAACTAGGGTTAGAGCTTGGATTATGATTAGGGTTAGGACTAGACTTTGGATTAGAACTAGGGTTAGAATTTGGGTTATGATTAGCGTTGGGACTAAATTTTGGATTAGAACTAGGGTTGGGGCTTGGGCTATGATTGGGGTTAACACTTGAGTTATGATGATGGTTAGGGCTAGACATGTTATTAGAACCAGGGTTAGGACTTGGTTGTGATTCAGGTTAAGAATATACTTTGGATTAGAACTAAGGTAAGGGTTATGATTGGGCTCAGGAAAAGACTTTGGATTATAATTAGGGTTAACATTTGGGCTATGATTACGGTTAGGGCTAGACTTTGAATGAGAACAATGGGGTGTGCTATGATTAGGGTTAGGACTAGACTTTGGAGTAGAACTAAGGTTAGGGTTTGGGTTATGATTAGGCTTAGGACTAGACTTTGGATTAGAACTAGGGTTAGAATTTGGGTTATGATTAGCATTAGGACTAAACTTTGGATTAGAACTAGGGTTGGGGCTTGGGTTATGATTGGGGTTAGGGCTAGACATTTTATTAAAAACCAGGGTTAGGACTTGGTTGTGATTCAGGTTAAGAATATACCTTGGATTAGAACTAGGGTAAGGGTTATTATATTATATTATATTTATATTATAATTGGGGTTTGGGTTATGATTAGGGTTAGGGGGGGACGTGGCCAAGACCGGCATGTGAGAAGAAGTGTGTCTCACAGCTCCTCTCCAGCACAGCTCACCGATCCTCTCCCAGCAGCGATCCAGAGCTAAAAAACGGCTATCCAGCTGGCTACCGACCCACTTACCCTCCTGGATCAACCACCGGCTTTGTGTACCCGGGGAAAAGCAAAAAAAAAGGAGGAAGAAATGACCTCCGAAATCCAAGATGGCGCCGCCGCGGCCCTTGCACAGCGCACACCGCGAGGTACTGAGAAGTCCAGAGAGGCAGCTAATAAGAAGACCCAGAAGCTACAGGGTAAGGAGTACCCAAGGGACATGTTATACTATGCCCAAAAGCTGGGGGGGCCCCAGGATCAAAGCGCAGGGGGTTCTGCTGAACTGCCTCATGCTGAGGATCACAGGTAGGGATGAGCCGAACACCCCCCGGTTCGGTTCGCACCAGAACCCGCGAACGGACCGCAAGTTCGCACGAACGTTAGAACCCCATTGACGTCTATGGGACTCGAACGTTCGAAATCAAAAGTGCTCATTTTAAAGGCTAATTTGCATGGTATTGTCCTAAAAAGGGTGTGGGGACCCGGGTCCTACCCCAGGGGACATGTATCAATGCAAAAAAAACTTTTAAAAACGGCCGTTTTTTCGGGAGCAGTGATTTTAATGATGCTTAAAGTAAAAAAAAAAAAGTGAAATATTCCTTTAAATATCGTACCTGGGGGGTGTCTATAGTATGCCTGTAAAGTGACGCGTGTTTCCCATGTTTAGAACAGTCCCTGCACCAAATGTCATTTTTAAAGGAAAAAATCTCATTTAAAACTGCTTGCGGGTTTAATGTCATGTCGGGTCCTGGCAATATGGATGAAAATCAGTGAGACAAACGGCATGGGTACCCCCCAGTCCATTACCAGGCCCTTTGGGTCTTGTATGGATATTAAGGGGAACCCCGCACCCAAATTAAAATAAGGAAAGGTCCCTATATACTCTGAACAGCAGTATACAGGCGGTGCAAACAAGACAGGGACTGTAGGTTTGTTGTTAAGTAGAATCTGTTTGTAATTTTGAACATTTTTAATGTGTTTAGCTCCAGCCAAAAAATCTTTTCTAAGCTTTTTGGAAAACATAGGGAAGGGTTATCACCCCTGTGACATTTGTTTTGCGTCTTTCCTCCTCTTCAGAAGATTTCACCTCACTTTTTTGTCCCAATGAAAAATGTTTTTTGAAAATTTGGGTTTTTTTGTGGAACAAGGATTGGAAAGCATCAGTGGAAAGGAGAAATTGTTTTCCCATATTAACTCTTACATGAGAGAATTTCCCTTCCTAGGGGTAGATTTCATCTCACTTCCTGTTGTCTCCTTCCGTTTGCAAGTAGGAGTCGTTTGTAAGTTAGATGCTTGAAAGTAGGGTCCTGCCCTATATACTCAGCAGAAATTTGGGCCTTAGGTGTTGCTGTGGCCAAAACACTGTAAGCCCTCACAGGGCCCTGCTGTGAAATATTAGATCAAGAATTGTAATTACATGCCCCTGTTGAACAGGAGCTGAAAAATTAGGCCTTAGGCACTGGTGCTGGTGCCACAACACTGCAACCCCTCACAGACACTCTAGTTGGAACGCAGGAACGAGCCCTGCTGCAAAGTATTGCATCAAAAATTGTAATTACACGCCCCTGTTAGACAGGGGCAGAAAAATTGGGCCTTAGGCACTGGTGCTGGTGCCACAACACTGCAACCCCTCACAGACACTCTAGTTGGAACGCAGGAACGAGCCCTGCTGCAAAGTATTGCATCAAAAATTGTAATTACACGCCCCTGTTAGACAGGGGCAGAAAAATTGGGCCTTAGGCACTGGTGCTGGTGCCACAACACTGCAACCCCTCACAGACACTCTAGTTGGAACGCAGGAACGAGCCCTGCTGCAAAGTATTGCATCAAAAATTGTAATTACACGCCCCTGTTAGACAGGGGCAGAAAAATTGGGCCTTAGGCACTGGTGCTGGTGCCACAACACTGCAACCCCTCACAGACACTCTAGTTGGAACGCAGGAACGAACCCTGCTGCAAAGTATTGCATCAAAAATTGTAATTACACGCCCCTGTTAGACAGGGGCAGAAAAATTGGGCCTTAGGCACTGGTGCTGGTGCCACAACACTGCAACCCCTCACAGACACTCTAGTTGGAACGCAGGAACGAGCCCTGCTGCAAAGTATTGCATCAAAAATTGTAATTACACGCCCCTGTTAGACAGGGGCAGAAAAATTGGGCCTTAGGCACTGGTGCTGGTGCCACAACACTGCAACCCCTCACAGACACTCTAGTTGGAATGCAGGAACGAGCCCTGCTGCAAAGTATTACATCAAAAATTGTAATTACACGCCCCTGTTATACAGGGGCTGAAAAATTGTGCCTTAGGCACTGGTGGTGGCGCCCAGAACCAAAAATGTTCTTACAAGCTATCAGCGTGATGATTGAGGAGGAAGAGGATAATTACTCAGGGATAGTCACTCAGCATCAGCATAGGCAGTCTTTGAAGGGATCTGAAAAAAATTATTCAGTTACATCAGCATCAGGTGCTTGGTAGCTGGTGGTGATCCAAGACTGATTCATTTTTATGAAGGTCAGCCGATCGACCGAGTCAGTGGACAGACGCACCCTGTGATCGGTTACCACGCCTCCAGCAGCACTGAATGTGCGTTCCGAAAGAACGCTGGATGCAGGACAGGCCAGTAGCTCAATTGCATACTGTGCAAGCTCTGGCCAGTGATCCATCCTCAAGACCCAGTAACCCAGAGGATTTTCGGTGGGAAAGGTGTCCAAGTCTGATCTTGCCCCTAGGTATTCCTGCACCATGTAAAACAGACGCTGGCGATGGTTGCTGGAACCGATCATACCTTGGGGCTGCGGACCAAAAAATTGTCTGAACGCATCGGTCAGACGGCCACCTTCTCCACCGCTCCTTCTTTGACTGACCGAAGCCTCAGCAACACGTTGTCCAGAAACAGGAGTTTGTAACCTCCCAGTCTCTGGGAACGCGTTGCACAGACCTTTCTGCAAGGCCTCCCGAAGATGTTTCATCCTCTGCTCCCTCTGCGATGGCAAGATAAGGTCCGCAACCTTACCCTTGTAACGTGGATCAAGGAGGGTTGCCAGCCAGTATTGGTCCTTCTCCTTGATACCACGAATACGAGGATCCTTACGCAGGCTTTGCAGGATCAGGGAGGCCATGCAGCGTAGGTTTGCTGAGGCATTCGGTCCGGAGTCCTCTGGGTCACTAAGGACAACAACGTCCGCAGCCACCTCCTCCCAGCCACGTACAAGTCCATGTGTTCCTTGGGACTGATCCCTTAAAGACTGCTGATGCTGAGTGCCAGGCTCCACCTCCATACTGACACAATCTTCCTCCTCCTCCTCCTCCTCCTCGTCCTCTTCCTGTGTGATCGGCGGGCACGCAGGAACACTGTCTGGATAAAGGGGGCCTTGAGAGCTAAGGAAGTCCTCCTCTTCCTGCCTCTGTTCTGCCTCAAGTGCCCTGTCCATTATTCCACGCAGCGTGTGCTCCAACAGGTGGACAAGGGGGACAGTGTCACTGATGCATGCACTGTCAGTGCTCACCATCCTCGTGGCCTCCTCGAATGGTGACAGGACAGTGCATGCATCCCTGATCATGGCCCACTGGCGTGGGGAAAAAAAACCAAGGTCCCCTGACCCTGTCCTGGTGCCATAGTCGCACAGGTACTCATTTATGGCCCTCTGCTGCGTGTGCAGCCGCTGCAGCATGGCCAATGTCGAGTTCCACCTGGTGGGCATGTCACAGATTAGGCGGTTCTTGGGCAGGTTAAACTCCTTTTGGAGGTCCGTCAGCCGAGCACTGGCATTATATGACCGGCGGAAATGCACACAGACTTTCCTGGCCTGCCTCAGGACATCCTGTAAGCCCGGGTACCTGCCCAAGAACCGCTGCACCACCAAGTTAAGGACGTGAGCCAAACAGGGCACATGGGTCAGTTGTCCCTGTCGGAGGGCAGAGAGGAGGTTGGTGCCATTGTCGCAAACCACCATTCCTGCCTTAAGTTGGCGTGGCGTCAACCACCTCTGAACCTGCCCCTGCAGAGCTGACAGAACCTCTGCCCCAGTGTGGCTCCTGTCCCCCAAGCACACCAGCTCAAGCACCGCATGGCATCTTTTGGCCTGCGTACTTGCGTAGCCCCTTGAACGCCTACGGAGCACCGCTGGTTCCGAGGAAGAGGCCATGGAGGAAGAAGAAGAGGAGGGGGTGGAGGAGAGAGGTGTGTCACAATCAGCATTTTGGAGGCGTGGTGGCGGAACAACCTCCAACACTACTGCACCTTGTCCTGCATCCTTCCCAGCTGCCAGCAGAGTCACCCAATGCGCCGTGAAACTTAAGTAACGTCCCTGTCCATGCCTGCTGGACCATGAGTCAGCGGTAATATGCACCTTACCACTGACCGCCCTGTCCAGCGAGGCATGGACATTGCCTTCCACATGCCGGTAGAGAGCTGGAATCGCCTTCCGTGAGAAAAAGTGGCGTTTGGGTACCTGCCACTGAGGAACCGCACATTCCACAAACTCACGGAAGGGGGCAGAGTCTACCAACTGAAAAGGCAGCAGTTGAAGTGCTAGCAATTTTGCCAAGCTAGCATTCAACCGCTGGGCATGTGGATGGCTGGGAGCAAACTTCTTTCGGCGGTGCAGCAGCTGGGGCAGGGAAATTTGCCTGGTACAATCTGGCGTCGGTGTACCAAAAGCAGATTGCCCACAAGTACTTGGCTGTGACACACCTAATTCTACACCTTCATTCCTCTCACTGCAGGTCTCAGAGAGGACTGAAGGTCTAGTGGGGTTGGAAATCTCAGCTGATGAGGAGCAAGGAGAGATCCTCTTTGTTCTTTGGTGTGGGTCTTTTAGATATGCTTGCCAATGAACTGCATGGCAGGTCAACATATGTCTGGTCAAGCATGTGGTACCCAAGCGGGAGATGTTTTGGCCACGCGAGATACGCTTGAGACATATGTTGCAAATAGCAGCGGTGCGATCTGATGCACTCGTCTCAAAAAAGGCCCACACCAAAGAACTTTTTGAATAACGCGCAGAGACTGCAGCGCCCTGCACATGTGGAGCTTTGGGGTGTGATGCAGTCAATGTGCTGCCCTTAGGCTGGCCCCTGGAGGGCATCCTGCCTCGTTGGTGATGTGCCGCCTCCTCCTCCTCCTCCTCCTCCTCTCTCCTATCAGGCACCCACGTTGAGTCAGTGACCTCATCATCCCCTCCCTCCTCATCACTGGAGCAAACCTGGCAGTATGCTGCAGCAGGGGGAGCATGACTGCCAGATTGCTGTCCTTCTTGGGCACCCCCTCTGTCCGTGCTCATGTTACTGCCTTCATCGAGCTCAGTATCATCATCAGAGCCTTCCAAACGCTGGGCATCCTCCTGGAGCATGTACCCAACACTGTGGTCAAACAGTTCGAGGGAATCCTCAGGAGGACATGGTGGAGCTAGGGAAGGAGTCACTGATGACATTGAGCCGAGGGAAGAGGCCGCTGCTTTGCCAGACAAAGCACCCTGGGCATGGGTGAGAGAGGATGAGGAGGATGAGGACGGCTTGGTCATCCACTCGACCAAGTTTTCTGCATGTTGCGGCTCAACACGGCCAGCTGCCGAAAAAAAGGCCAAGCGTGTCCCATGGCCACGTGCTGATGAGGATGCACCGTCTCCACGACCAGCACTAGACACAGAGCCTGCTTGCCCTCTCTTATTGGCTTGTGACTGTCTGCCTCTCCTTCTTGGCCTTCCAGACATACTAATGGCCTGTAGCTGCACTAAGCTGGGATAGAACACCTGTAATTTTCTTCAGGTAGCTTTATATACTGTAACCAGACAAGCCTGCCTGTCAGTAGGAAGATAACAGGAACGGATCTAGCTGAACACTGTGAGCAGGACGCACTGCACTAAATGTAAATAGCAGGAACGGATCTAGCTGAACACTGTGAGCAGGACGCACTGCACTAAATGTAAATAGCAGGAACAGATCTAGCTGAACACTGTGAGCAGGACGCACTGCACTAAATGTAAATAGCAGGAACGGATCTAGCTGAACACTGTGAGCAGGACGCACTGACTGCACTAAATGTAAATAGCAGGAACGGATCTAGCTGAACACTGTGAGCAGGACGCACTGCACTAAATGTAAATAGCAGGAACAGATCTAGCTGAACACTGTGAGCAGGACGCACTGCACTAAATGTAAATAGCAGGAACAGATCTAGCCTAATCTAGCTCTCAAATCAAATGACACTGTCTATCTCTCTCTCTATCTCTCAGCACACCGGAACACACTACACAGGGCCGCCGTGCAGGCGGCCTTATATAGTGTGGGGCGTGTACTAAATCCCCTGAGCCATAATTGGCCAAAGCCACCCTGGCTTTGGCCAATTACAGCTCTCTCTACTGACGGCGCTGTGATTGGCCAAGCATGCGGGTCATAGTGCATGCTTGGCCAATCATCAGCCAGCAATGCACTGCGATGCCGCAGTGAATTATGGGCCGTGACGCGCCACACGAATTTGGCGCGAACGGCCCATAACGTTCGCAATTCGACGGACGGTCGAACAGCCGATGTTCGAGTCGAACACGAAGCTCATCCCTAATCACAGGTCAGGAGAGCTGAGTTCACTGCACACTGACATGCAGGGAGAAGCAGACGCTGCTGCTGAGCGGCCCTCCTCACTCCACATAGACACTGACACAGAAGAGTCTGAACAACCAACTTTAGCTGATATACTCAGGGCTGTGCATGTCTGCACAGCGTCTGTGAACACTCTTAAAGAGCAATTTGGTGGGCTGAGAGAGGATGTATCCCTGTTGAGACAGGATCTGCAAAAGATCAGAGAGCGTACAACTGCAGTGGAAAGCAGAGTGAGTGACATTGAAGACCAACTCCCGCCAGTTGCTCGGGAGGCACATGCGGCCTATCAACTTGCTAGAGACACTAATAACAGAGCAGATGATATGGAAAATCGCTTGAGACGCAATAACATACGCATTATAGGTCTGCCAGAGAAAACGGAAGGAAGAGATGTTACAACATTTGTAGAAAACTGGCTAGTCGAAATATTTGGAAGAGACATCTTTTCCCCATTATTTACGGTGGAAAGGGCGCATCGCACGCCAGGCCGCCCACTGCAACCGGGAGCCCCCCCCCAGACCCATCCTTGCCAGACTTATGCATCACCGGGACAGAGAAGCAGTTCTAAGGCATGCACGGGAGAAAGCTAACGTCCAGGTGAATGGGGTCAGAGTGTCGTTTTACCCTGACTTCTCAGCTGAGGTTCAAAAACGCAGAGCTAAATTCTCAGATGTGAAAAGGCGCCTAAGAGCCCTGCAGCTTCCCTATGCTATGCTGTACCCGGCCAAGCTTAGAGTGACCGCCGACAGACAGGCCCATTTCTTAGAATCAGCACAAGATGCAGCCATGTGGTTGGACCGCAACGAACAGGCCTTAAGACGCCGAGCCAGAGAAGAAGGAGACGATCCCGCCTGAGGTATCCCGAGGAAGACGACTTCTGGAGAACTATACTGCTGAATCACAGTAAGATTGTTTGCAGCTCACTTATTGTCCTTTGAATACTGCGGACATTCCCCTCTTGATCCTGCAGTGTCTACTACCCATATTCCTTTGCCTGGGGGAATGTTTTTGCCTTAAGCTGCTGGGAGCCTTGATATTGCTACGCGATCAGTGAGCTATCTTGTGAAGTAGGCAAGAGAAAATGCGTTCTTTCCAAGTGAGAGATGAATCGAGAAGGCCATGTTGGCTTTGGTTTCATTACCATTTACATGGGCTTGTCCGGTTGACAGCCTGGCTTTTGGTTTTGGTTGTTTTTTTTTCTTTACCACAGTTTTTTTTACTTATACTGAGAAATTTGCCACCGAGGAGATCTTTACTGGAAGCACCGCACCTTACTAACTTTCATCACCGTGGTCATTGCAGTTGCAATCAAGCTTGAATTTCCTGGCTGGACACAACGGGAGAAGACAAAGACCCCAGCAATTTCTTTCGGGGAAGCTCCCCCAACCACCTTTGCCCCTGTTGATTCAGGTATATCGGGGGGAAATCTGAAAGAGACTCTTAAGCGGTCCCAACCCCTGAAGTCACGCTTAGTTTTGCCCAATGGTTGAACTGCCAATAATCTCCTGGAATGTAAGAGGTTTGAGCTCCCCCCTTAAACGTATGATGATTTCCACATGTTTGAAAAAATACCACCCTATGATTTTATGCATGCAGGAGACCCATTTAACGGCCGAAACCAGGTGCTGTCTCAAGTATGCATGGGTGGGGAAAGCATATCACTCCACTCACACTTCATACTCAAGGGGGGTGAGTGTAGTGATCCATAATTCTGTAGATTTTCAGGAATTTGATGTATGCGTAGATGATGAGGGAAGATATGTATTTTTACATTGCAGAATTGGAAAGCTGAACTGTATATTGGCTTGTGTGTACGTGCCCCCGCCGTTCACGTCGGCTGTTCTCCGGCTATTGCTCACTTATTTAGAGGGCCGACCGGATTTGCCGTTGCTGATAGTGGGGGACTTCAATTGCTGGTTGAGTCCCTCTGTGGACAGGCACCCCTGTCTGGGGGCCCCTGTGACACGGAGAGACTCTCCATTGCTTAAATTGCTCAATGAGGTAGGGTGGGTAGATATATGGAGACTAAGGAATCCGAATGAAAGACAGTTCTCCTGTTTCTCCAAGACCCACGGGACGTTGTCTAGAATTGATTTGGCTGTGGGTAACCTTGCCATGCTCCCATCCGTCTCGGAAGTGCTGTATAAGCCCCGTAGTGTCTCAGACCACTCACATTTAGTGATTAGCCTGATTATATACCCGAAATCTGGACTCCCTAGAGTCCCATGGAAATTTAACGCCTTTTGGCTGAAACTATTTCTAACTCACGGAGAGATGGAGCGGAGCATGGGGGAATTTTTGAACGCCCGGGAATTTTTACAGTCCCCGATGGAACAGTGGGACGCTTTTAAGGCCTATATGAGAGGGTTGCTCATTTCAGAAATAGGCAAGGTAAAGAAGAACTCATCAGAGCATAAGGAGGAACTTGAAAGACAGGTAGGGGCCCTGGAGGAGTCCTATGTGCGTACCCCGACTGACTCCGCCAGAGAGGCATGGCAGTCAGCTCAAACTGCTTATGAGCGGCTGCTGTCCTCAACGGCGGAGAAAAAGCTATTCTTCTCCAGGTTGGCGTTCTATGAGGAGGGTGAAAGTACTGGGCGTCTCCTGGCGAGGATAGCCAACTCCCAACAGCGTGCACCGACAATAGGAGCCATTAAAACATCTGAGGGTAGGTTAGTGAGCTCCCCTGACCTTATATTGGTAGAATTGGCTAAATTCTATGAGGGTCTATACCAGGGGTCCTCAAACTTTTTAGACAGGGGGCCAGTTCACGGTCCCTCAGACTGTTGGGGGGCCGCACTATAGTATAAAAAAATATATGAACTAATTCCTAAATTCCTATGCACACATGTTTTTTGTAGTGCAAAAGAATAAAAGAATGAATAATAAATAATAATATATATATATATATATATATATATATAGGGGATGAACAGGGGGACAGAGGGGATGGACAGGGGGACAGAGGGGATGGTCAGGGGGACAGAGGGGATGGACAGGGGGACAGAGGGGATGGACAGGGGGACAGAGGGGATGGACAGGGGGACAGAGGGGATGGACAGGGGGACAGTGGGGATGGACAGGGGGACAGAGGGGATGGACAGGGGGACAGAGGGGATGGACAGGGGGACAGTGGGGATGGACAGGGGGACAGTGGGGTGGACAGGGGGACAGTGGGGTGGACAGGGGGACAGAGGGGTGGACAGGGGGACAGAGGGGTGGACAGTGGGGATGGACAGGGGGACAGTGGGATGAACAAGGGGATAGTGGGATGAACAGGGGGACAGTGGGGTGGACAGGGGGACAGTGGGGTGGACAGGGGGACAGTGGGATGGACAGAGGGGTGGACAGGGGGACAGTGGGGTGGACAGGGGGACAGTGGGATGGACAGGGGGACAGTGGGGTGGACAGGGGGATGGACAGAGGGGTGGACAGGGGGACAGTGGGGTGGACAGGGGGACAGTGGGGTGGACAGGGGGACAGAGGGGTGGACAGGGGGACAGAGGGGATGGACAGGGGGACAGAGGGGATGGACAGAGGGACAGTGGGGTGGACAGAGGGGTGGACAGGGGGACACTGGGGTGGACAGAGGGGTGGACAGGGGGACAGTAGGGTGGACAGGGGGACAGGGGGACAGTGGGGTGGACAGGGGGACAGAGGGGTGGACAGGGGGACAGTGGGATGGACAGGGGGACAGTGGGATGGACAGGGGGACAGTGGGATGGACAGGGGGACAGGGTGGTGGACAGTGGGATGGACAGAGGGGTGGACAGGGGGACAGTGGGGTGGACAGGGGGACAGTGGGGTGGACAGGGGGACAGAGGGGTGGACAGGGGGACAGAGGGGTGGACAGGGGGACAGTGGGGTGGACAGGGGGACAGAGGGGTGGACAGGGGGACAGTGGGGTGGACAGGGGGACAGTGGGGTGGACAGGGGGACAGAGGGGTGGACAGGGGGACATTGGGGTGGACAGGGGGACAGTGGGGTGGACAGGGGGACAGTGGGGTGGACAGGGGGACAGTGGGGTGGACAGGGGGACAGAGGGGTGGACAGGGGGACAGTGGGGTGGACAGGGGGACAGTGGGGTGGACCTGGGGACAGTGGGGTGGACAGGGGGACAGTGGGGTGGACAGGGGGACAGTGGGGTGGACAGGGGGACAGTGGGGTGGACAGGGGGACAGAGGGGTGGACAGGGGGACAGAGGGGTGGACAGGGGGACATTGGGGTGGACAGGGGGACAGAGGGGATGGACAGGGGGACAGAGGGGATGGACAGGGGGACAGTGGGGATGGACAGGGGGACAGAGGGGATGGACAGGGGGACAGAGGGGATGGACAGGGGGACAGAGGGGATGGACAGGGGGACAGTGGGGATGGACAAGGGGACAGTGGGGATGGACAGGGGGACAGTGGGGTGGACAGGGGGACAGTGGGGTGGACAGGGGGACAGAGGGGTGGACAGGGGGACAGAGGGGTGGACAGTGGGGATGGACAGGGGGACAGTGGGATGAACAAGGGGACAGTGGGATGAACAGGGGGACAGTGGGGTGGACAGGGGGACAGTGGGGTGGACAGGGGGACAGTGGGGTGGACAGGGGGACAGTGGGATGGACAGTGGGGTGGACAGGGGGACAGTGGGGTGGACAGGGGGACAGTGGGGTGGACAGGGGGACAGTGGGATGGACAGGGGGACAGTGGGGTGGACAGGGGGACAGTGGGATGGACAGGGGGACAGTGGGATGGACAGGGGGACAGTGGGGTGGACAGGGGGATGGACAGAGGGGTGGACAGGGGGACAGTGGGGTGGACAGGGGGACAGAGGGGTGGACAGGGGGACAGAGGGGTGGACAGGGGGACAGAGGGGATGGACAGGGGGACAGAGGGGATGGACAGGGGGACAGAGGGGATGGACAGGGGGACAGAGGGGATGGACAGGGGGACAGAGGGGATGGACAGAGGGACAGAGGGGATGGACAGAGGGACAGTGGGGTGGACAGAGGGGTGGACAGGGGGACAGAGGGGTGGACAGGGGGACAGAGGGGTGGACAGGGGGACAGTGGGATGGACAGGGGGACAGGGTGGTGGACAGTGGGATGGACAGAGGGGTGGACAGGGGGACAGTGGGGTGGACAGGGGGACAGTGGGGTGGACAGGGGGACAGAGGGGTGGACAGGGGGACAGTGGGGTGGACAGGGGGACAGAGGGGTGGACAGGGGGACAGTGGGGTGGACCTGGGGACAGTGGGGTGGACAGGGGGACAGAGGGGTGGACAGGGGGACAGTGGGGTGGACAGGGGGACAGAGGGGTGGACAGGGGGACAGTGGGGTGGACAGGGGGACAGTGGGGTGGACCTGGGGACAGTGGGGTGGACAGGGGGACAGTGGGGTGGACAGGGGGACAGTGGGGTGGACAGGGGGACAGTGGGGTGGACAGAGGGGTGGACAGGGGGACAGTGGGGTGGACAGTGGGGTGGACAGGGGGACAGAGGGGTGGACAGGGGGACAGAGGGGTGGACAGGGGGACAGAGGGGTGGACAGGGGGACAGTGGGATGGACAGGGGGACAGGGTGGTGGACAGTGGGATGGACAGAGGGGTGGACAGGGGGACAGTGGGGTGGACAGGGGGACAGTGGGGTGGACAGGGGGGTGGACAGGGGGACAGGGGGACAGTGGGGTGGACAGGGGGACAGAGGGGTGGACAGGGGGACAGTGGGGTGGACAGGGGGACAGAGGGGTGGAAAGGGGGACAGAGGGGTGGACAGGGGGACAGTGGGGTGGACAGGGGGACAGAGGGGTGGACAGGGGGACAGTGGGGTGGACAGGGGGACAGAGGGGTGGACAGGGGGACAGTGGGGTGGACAGGGGGACAGTGGGGTGGACAGGGGGACAGTGGGGTGGACAGGGGGACAGTGGGGTGGACAGGGGGACAGTGGGGTGGACAGGGGGACAGTGGGGTGGACCTGGGGACAGTGGGGTGGACAGGGGGACAGTGGGGTGGACAGGGGGACAGTGGGGTGGACAGGGGGACAGTGGGGTGGACAGAGGGGTGGACAGGGGGACAGTGGGGTGGACAGGGGGACAGTGGGGTGGACAGGGGGACAGTGGGGTGGACAGGGGGACAGAGGGGTGGACAGGGGGACATTGGGGTGGACAGGGGGACAGAGGGGTGGAAAGGGGGACAGAGGGGTGGACAGGGGGACAGAGGGGTGGATAGAGGGGTGGACAGAGGGATGGATAGAGGGGTGGACAGGGGTCCTCACTTGTTAGCAGGCTGTTGCCTGAAGCCTCCGCTCTCGCTGTCACCCTCCGTGCCTCTGTCTGCGTGAGGAAGACGTGAATCCGCGCGGGACTGTGCTGGGAACTACACTTCCCAGCATGCAGCGCGGCACACGGAGCCCTCCATTACTGGGGTGGGGGAGGCGGCTTGAGCAGAGCGGATATGCTCCCTGCTGAAGCAGCGTGGACCTGCCCAAGCCGAGCCGACCTGGCCCCGGCCCGAGCCTGGCCTGTCAGGAATCCGGCCCTGGGTGGGGTGGGCCGGATAAATGTCCTCGGCGGGCCGCATGTGGCCCGCGGGCCGTAGTTTGAGGACCCCTGGTCTATACCTTTCAACGGGGCAATATACCCCGGAGGAACTAGTGGACTATCTACAGGACATTGACTTCCCACGCCTCACCAATAGCCAAAGGGAGGCTCTGGATGCCCCCCTCACTTTAGAAGAACTACAGACGGCTTTGGCGGCATTCCCTAATTGTAAGGCCCCAGGGGCGGACGGGATACCTATAGAGATCTATAAACAATACGCGAAAATACTTTTGCCTAAATTGCTAATGGTTTTCAATGCGGCTCGGGAGAAACGGAGGCTGCCCCCCTCTATGACCACGGCGAATATAGTACTCATACTGAAACCGGGAAAGGACCCGACAGACCCTGGCTCATATAGGCCCATATCCCTACTACAGAGTGATATTAAACTTCTAGCCAAGGTCCTCGCGCTGAGACTGAACGGCGCCATCACAAGTATTATTCACCCGGATCAGGCGGGGTTCATGCCCAATAAGTCCACGGCGGTTAACCTGAGAAGGCTCTATCTTAATATGCAATCTGCGGCCGACAATGTGGGGCAAAGGGCTTTGCTATCACTGGACGCTATGAAGGCCTTTGATAGCGTTGAGTGGGAGTACTTGTGGGGAGTCCTTGAGAGTTTCGGGTTCGGAGAAGTATTTATATCATGGGTGCGCTTGTTGTACCACAACCCGCAAGCGGCTATTCGGGCGTCGGGAGCTATGTCATACACCTTTAATTTAGGGAGAGGCACGAGGCAGGGGTGCCCTTTGTCACCCCTGCTTTTTGCATTAGCCATAGAACCTCTTGCGATTAAAGTAAGGGCTAACCGGGGCGTGTCCAAGATGGCGATGGTGCAGGACGTCTAGCCAGGGAGCTCTGCAGCCATCGCGGGGAATTCATCCTTCTAACACACTCTGTACTTCTCCCAAACCGCCTGAGGTGCTTCCCGCTCCCCCCCCCGCTGATGCGGACGCGAAATCGGCGTCGCCTGGATCAACTCAGCCGAAGTAATAACCGGAGCAACACAGCCGGAGCGGCCGCACACGTGGAAGCAGTAAGCAATATGGCGACACAGACGGAAGACCCGGACCCTGCTCTCACTGAACAGAGCAACTTCGCGGCTCTGATGCAAGCTATAACGGGATGTCAATCCTCCCTGTCTACACTTACCACCAAAATCGATACTGTGCAGCTGGATATTGGGCGCATCAGACAGGACTTTGAAAAGGTGAGGAAGAGAGTGACAGAGGTTGAATGTCGGGTGGGGGAGGCTGAAGACACAATCAGGGATCACTCGGCTTCTCTACATACACTACAAGTAAGAGTCAAACACCTAGAAACGAGAGCCGAGGATTCCGAAAATCGTAATCGTCGCAACAATTTGAGGATCATAGGACTCCCTGAGGGATCGGAGGGCTCTGATACCACTGCTTACACAGAGAAACTCCTCCGCACGCTGTTCCCTCAGGCGGGCTTCTCACCCCAGTTTGTCATTGAGAGGGCCCATCGGATGCCACCGAGCCGAGGTCCGCCTGGAACCCCACCCCGTACATTCATATTCCGCCTGCTTAACTACAGGGACCGGGACCTGGTATTACGTGAGGCCCGGAAAATGGCTGAAATCCGCCATGAAGCGGCCCGCCTGATGTTTTTCCCGGACTTTTCTGTGACCACCCAGAAGCAGAGAAAGTCATTTGACCAGGTGAAGCAGGCCATGAGAACGCAGGGTATAAGATACAGCATGCTGTTTCCCGCCCGACTCCGTGTGCAAGATGGCGAAAGTGTCCGATTTTTTACGTCCCCAGAAGAGGCCTCACGTTGGCTGAACACACTGCCCAGACACTAGGTATGTGCATATTCCTTCTTCATACAAGTTGCCTTATAACCCTAACATATTGACTGAACTGGCGGCATGATGCTATGGAACTCTCTGCTGATTTGGAATGCCTAAGCACAGGACCCCTGACTTACGCTTCTGCCCTGTTGGCGCTGTAAAGGGGGCGAGTTTAATGTTCGACGCGGAAACCCCTAAAAAGATTGCACTCCTCAATCTGACTGCATGCTGGTTTCTGGAAAATGTGCTGGACGTTTGCTAATCGGGTGGCGATTACCTACATATATGCTCATGTTATGTATGTACAGCGTAACGGGACTGGATCGATGGAAACACCCGCTAATGAGCCGCTACCAATTGATTACAACGCTGCCTGGTTGCTCATCCTATGATTTGAAGATCGGGGGCAACAACTGACATTTTGCCTTGGTTGAATGGGCTTCTGGGGGGGGGGGAGGGGGGAGTGAAACTCCTGACAATTTTGTATACGTTAAGTTTGAGCCCCTGGCACTGGCCAGGCGAAGTACGCATTTATTCCCGCTGATGGCGGCATCTTCCTTAGACTGGAAACACTGTTCTTTAAGTAGTCGTTATCTACTTCCTCTCATCTGGTACATGACCTCGTGAGGTCCATGACCTTTTTTGGTTTCAGGGAACAAGCATACCCAGGTTTGGGGGGTGTGCGGGGTGGGGGGGGGGGGTGTGTGTTTGGGGGAAGGGAGTTATATGTGTTATACACAGAAATGTTTTATGGTAAAATACACAAACGTACGATGCTTGCTGCCAATATATGTACTGTCTCCAGATGTGTTGTGGAGGATGGGCGTGGGTCTCTACCTTGGAGGTCCGGGTGCACCCCTCAATTTACACGACGCCGCAATGTGTTCTGACTCCCTATGGCCCCCATAAAACTTATTTCCTGGAACGTTCGGGGTATGAATTCCCGAATAAAGCGTTCACTGATCTTTAATTTTCTCAAATCATATTCCCCGGATGTTTGTATACTACAGGAAACCCACCTCACTGGAGGTCGGGTTCTGAGTCTTAAAAAGCCATGGGTGGGCCATTATTATCATGCCACATTTTCATCTTACGCCAGGGGAGTCAGTATACTAATTCGTAAGACCTTGCCCTTTACATTGCTGGACTTGCACCTGGACCCCGAGGGTAGATTCATAGTTCTGCATGCGGATATTGCCAATATAAGTATGATAATTGTGGGACTCAATATACCTCCACCAGCATCATTAGCAGTTCTCCACAAGATTACCACTCTCATTGCGGGGTACCCCACTGACAATGTGATCTTGGCGGGGGATTTCAATATGCCACCATGCCCGAACTTGGACAAACTGACGCCCGATCCGGCTACGGAATCCCCATTGTCCAGATGGACCTCTACGTTTGCTCTTACGGATGTCTGGCGTTGGAAAAATCCCCTGCTGAGATCCTACACCTGCCAGTCGGCCTCCTACAGGGCTATGTCCCGTATAGACCTAGTGTTTGCCACCACCAGTGTTCTCAACATGGTTCATGAAATTACCCACCTGCCCAGAGGTATATCGGATCATTCTCCTCTTTTACTTAGTTTGAATATGAGGCCTGTCCCTACCGACTGTCTTTGGCGCCTGTCACGCTTCTGGATCTCAGATGATCGTATAGAATAGGATGCTGAAGTTGCAATGAGGGATTTCTGGGTTGATAATCCCCCTGCAACGACACCTGCTTCTGGTTGGGAATCTTTTAAATTTCATGCCCGTGATCATTATCAGACGGCGATTGCACGTGCCCGGCGTCAGACTGGGGCAGCTCTGCTCTCGGCTGAGCGCAGGGCTGCTGATTTAGAAACCCAATACACCAATACTAGAGATGAGATGCTCAGAGCGGATCTGCAGTGTGCAGTGCGTGAAGTGGCGCTTCCTCAGAGTAGCAGCCACGAAAACACACCTACTGCATCAGTCACAGCGCATCTTTGAGCAGGGTGAGCGGACCGGGAGGCTACTGGCGTGGCTCTCCAGGGAGCAAACGGTAACTACTACAGTGGCTAACATCAAGGACGGGTCGGGGCGACTGCTGTCTAACCCCAGGGAGATAAACACCCGTTTTGCCTCATATTATGAGGATTTATATACATCCACGGTACAATACTCCAATGCAGATCTCCATGCATATGTGGAGACTATTACGCTGCCCTCCCTGTCAGAGGAGGCCCGCGGGAGGCTTGACGCTCCGCTCACCCTCAAAGAACTACAAAACGCCATTGGCTCCCTGCAGTCTGGGAAAACTCCAGGGGACGATGGACTTCCAGTGGAATTCTATAAGACCCATATGGAAACTATAGCTGTAAGATTACTGGAGATCCTATCTGCCTCCTTTGAATTAAATTCTTTGCCCCCCTCTATGTCCAGAGCTGTGATAGTTGTGATACCCAAGCCTGGTAAGGATCCTGAGCTATGCTCATCGTATAGGCCTATTTCCCTGTTAAATGTCGACGCAAAAATACTAGCAAAGGTGTTGGCCACCAGACTTAACACGGTTATTTTATCACTAATTCATGGAGACCAAACTGGCTTTATGCCGGGCAAAGGAACAGACATTAATTTACGAAGACTCTATACTATCTTGGCGGGCCCATCCCCTGAGGGGGGGGGCGGTGTGGTGGCTTCCCTGGATGCAGAAAAGGCCTTTGACTCGGTGGAGTGGGAATACTTATGGCTAATCCTACATAAGTTCGGGATAGGACCCAACTTCATACATGGAATGTACTCCGGCCCATCGGCTAGAGTTCGTACGGGTGGGGTTCTGTCGGCTTCTATTCCCCTCCACCGAGGCACTAGGCAGGGGTGTCCGCTATCACCGGCCCTCTTTGCTCTTGCGATCGAACCGCTAGCGGAGCTTCTTAGGACATCACATGAAGTGGGGGGCATCTCGTTCCCACCCCTAGTAGAAAAGGTTTCCCTCTACGCGGACGATATGTTATTGTATCTTCGTGACTCCCAGCAATCACTCAGAGCAGCCTTATCCATTATTGACAGTTTTGGCATCTTCTCGGGGATTAGGGTGAACTGGGAGAAATCCCTCCTGTTCCCCCTGATGGACACACAACCGGTAATGGACTCACCCCTTCCCCTTAAAACAGTCTCTAAATTTAAATATCTAGGTATTCAGATCCAATCTAACTTGCAAAGCTACCTAGTGGATAATGTATTTCCCATCCCAAACCAGCTCACTCAGCGCTGTGCGGTGTGGAAAAAACTGCCATTAACCCCAGTGGGGAGGGTGAACTTGCTCAAGATGTCCTTTCTCCCAAAATTTTTATATGTTTTTCGCCATACCCCGGTCCCCATTCCAAATTCGTTCTTCCTCAAATTAGATCAAGCCGTCACCTCCTTTGTATGGGCTGGGACAACACCCAGGGTTGCCAAACAAACACTACAGTTATCACTCACAGAAGGAGGCCTATCCCTGCCAAATTTCAAGAAATACTATTGGGCGGCGTTACTGATCACCGTGCGTTGGTGGTTTGCTCGAGATCAGAGCAACCCGGCGGTCAACCTGGAGGCTGCGATTTTAGGCTCATATTCTGAACTTAGTAATCTGGTCTATAGAGGCCCGAGATACAGCCTTCAGGTTACTACGCCCATGAAAACGACGGTAAAGGTGTGGCAGCAGGTCTCCTCATATCTTGCCGATGACGGTGCTGTCTCCCCACATACTCCGCTGTGGGGCAACCCAATGTTGCCACACCTCCAGTCTGTTCCGGACCCCCAGGTTTGGGCCAGGCACGAGGTTCGAACATTGCGACACATATTTAGGGAGGGCCGGCTTCTCACCAACTGAGAGCAAGATATAACCTACCCCCGTGGATGTTCTTCCGCTTTATGCAATTACGACATGCGGTTAGTGCACAGTTTCCGCATGGGGTGGAACTGTCTACCCACTCGGTTGAGTCCCTATTGTTAACCGACCATCTAGACCGAACACTATCTTCCATATACCTCAGACTCACATGCAAAGACACCTCCAAAATGCTCCCACTTTTCCATAAATGGCAGTCGGACATTCCGGCTCTGACTGAAGAGGATTGGTCAGAGGGCCTACAACAATGCATCCCATTTATGATCTCGGCAAGGGATAGATTTGTGCAACTAAAGTTCCTTCATAGGGTATACTATACCCCACAACGATTATCTAGGATTTACCCTGGACTTGATGATAGGTGTCCTAAATGTAGACAGTCGGTGGGGACCTTCTTTCATGTGGTATGGTCGTGTCCAGTTCTCCAGAGCTACTGGCATGACGTTGTGACTGATATAAATGGAGTAACAGGATTATAACTACAACTTGACCCGATGGTGTTCCTCTTGGGCATCACAGATAATCTAAATACAGCCAAACATACCAAACTGTTTGTATTTTACGCGGCTTACTATGCCAGGAAAACGATTTTGCTGCGCTGGAAGCTACCGGAACCCCCCACTGTTGGGGCATGGAGGGTTCAAATAAACACAGTACTCCCGATATACAAGCTTACGTATATGGGCAGGAACTGTCCAAAGAAATTCGAAAAAATTTGGGCGACCTGGGTTGAAGCTAGACAACTGGTGGTGTAGGTTCACTGGTGGCTTGGGACCCGGGAGGCTGACTGGCTGGAAATGGGTGGTGAGCACTGCCCCTAATTTACAAAGGGTGTCTATACGACCCTACTCACTCATACCCTCCCTCTCCTCTCCCCTTACGTAGTGCGGACATCCCTCGGCAGGCACTGATCTGTATGTGTGGAGGCTCCTTTTGATATCCTACCCCTTTCATCCTTATTTCCTCCTCTTAATCCCTCCCTCTGTCCTGGTAGATGATTTCTTCTACATCTTCCTCAACCCTTTTAGCCTTCCTTCTCTTCTGGATCCTCCTTCTTCGTCTCCCCTCTCCCCCTCCCCCACTCCCTAACGAGACCTTTCTTGGACTAGTGAAATTCTAGGGGATTAGAATTGATATAGGTAAAGATCTAATACATGATAAGACGATGTTAAAACCATAGCAGATGAGAATGAGACTTCCTTCGGTGTTTCCGGCAATGTCTACTAATAATTAATACAAATGGACAGATCTAGGCCCTGTTGGAAATACATTTGTGTTGCTTTTTGTATTATATTGAAATGCGGCAACTGACTACAATTGCTCATGTCATACAGCATGATCTTCAAATTCAAATGTAATGTGCAGAATAC
Organism: Lithobates septentrionalis; assembly: GCA_037952835.1. NCBI lineage: Eukaryota > Metazoa > Chordata > Amphibia > Anura > Ranidae > Lithobates > Lithobates septentrionalis. The sequence continues at coordinate 111,987 of JBBDGP010003282.1, read as the reverse complement.
TCAATAAACATTTTCTGTGTTAAAAAAAAAAAGTAAGGGCTAACCCTGACATTGTCGGATTTCGATACGGAGACAAGCAGGAAAAATTGATGCTATATGCGGACGATACCATGATCCTGCTTGGAGACGTAGACAAATCTCTCAAAGAAGTCATGACCACCATAGTGGAGTTCGGCAAGTACTCGGGACTCCAGATTAACTGGACCAAATCCTCTCTAATGCTTATTGATGAAGGGGGGGTCCCCCCTGACAATAACATGGTACCCCTGACTACCTCGTTCAGATACCTGGGGATCCAGGTGACACCTAGGATCAGAGATTATGCTAGATTAAATATTTCCCCACTGCTACAAAAATTTAGAGAACGGATTAAAACATGGAATTCGCTCTGTCTGTCGGCTGCAGGCAGGGTGAATCTGATAAAAATGATTTTAATGCCCCAACTTTTATATGTACTTCATAACGCTCCCATGGTAGTGACCTTAAAAACGTTCAGAATTATTAATTCCCTCTTTAGATTACTTATATGGAAAGGCCGTGCACCCAGGATTAAACTTGAACATCTCCAGCGTCCTAAGGATGAGGGTGGGCTTGCCCTTCCCAATCCCTGGCTCTACTATGTAGCTGCGCAGCTGCAGCAATTAATAGGTTTAATGCACACAAACACAGAGAAAGAGAGAATTATGTGTAGTTACTCTGAAATGGTGATGTTGCACACAGTAAAAAGAGACTCTGTCCCGATGGCTTTGGAGGCGTTGGATTTTGCTAAGTCAAATAAACGATACCCGACCTATGATCTAATTCATAAAATCTGGTCCAAGACCAAATATATACAGGGAGCGACAGGGTACACAGATTACAGCCCAATATGGTTTAATGCTATGTACCCAGAAATAGCCAAGATACAACATGGGGCGAAGTGGAGGAAATATGGAGTGCTATATATCAGACAGATCTTTCAAAATGGGAAAATGCACACATTTGAGGCTCTGCAGAGGATTTTTGGGTTACCACAGTCTATGCAGTTTTACTACATGCAATTGAAACATGCTGTGGTGGCTCAGAGTAAATCTTCAGACTGGATCACCTCACCCACACCTTTGTTTAATTTGATTGCAGGGGTTACCAACACTAATGCCGCGTACACACGGTCGGACTTTTCGTCTACAAAAGTCCAACGGACGCTGACGGACTAAAGCTGGCTGGTAATCCGATCGTGTGTGGGCTTCTCCGGACTTTCAACATACTTTTTTAGCCTCAAATCCGACGTACTTTAGATTTGAAACATGCTTCAAATCTTTACTTCGTAACTACGACGGACCCCGAAATCCGCTCGTCTGTGTGCTAGTCCGACGGACAAAAAGCCACGCTAGGGCACCTATTGGCTACTGGCTATGAACTTCCTTATTTTAGTCCGGTGTACGTCATCACGTAAGAATTCGACGGACTTTTGTGTGATCGTGTGTAGGCAAGTCTGTTCGTTAGAAAGTCCGCCGCAAGTCCGTCGAAAGTCCGCCGAAAGTCTGCCGGAAGTCTGTCGGACAGGCTGTCTGACTTTTGTAGACGAAAAGTCCGACCGTGTGTACGCGGCATAAGGGATTTATTTCTCAATGTTACAGTATGCTACTACAAAGCTTTCTAAGTAAACATCCTTTAGGTATGCTGACAAAATGGGAGAAGGATGTGGGTCCTCTTGATGGAGATCAATGGGAGGAGGTGTTGCAGGCGGTACCTATTTGCTCTCTAAACGTCACGCAGAGATTAACACAACTATATATCATTCTTAGAGTATACTATACCCCCCATAGATTGCATGTTATGGGCCTTCGGCCCAATCCACTCTGTACTAGATGTAAAAGGGAACACGGAGACCTGATCCACCTACTGTGGAGGTGCCCAAAGCTCCATTTATATTGGAGGGGGGTGGTGGACACCGTTAACAGGGTATTTCAGGTTACGATGCCCACTGATCCAAAACACTGCTTGCTTAATGTAATAGATGAGCTGGGATGGGAGGAAAGTACTAAAGTGGCAATTACTAGAGTTATGTTTATGGCACGGAAACTAATAATGACACATTGGATATCAGAAGAGCCCCCTGCTCATAAAGAGTGGATTAATGCTATAGGGGAACTGTTGCGGAAGGAAAAAATAATTTACCAACACAGAGGTTGCCCACAGAAATTTGAGAAAATTTGGGGATCCTGGCTAAATGTCCCTGGGCTTGCCCCGGTGGATTTGGTTGTGGGCAGATTGTTGGGTATGGGTATGTGAGATATCATATGTCACACTGTCGAAACCATTTTTTTTTCCGATGTACATACCAGTGTATAACTTGATTTCTTATCATATCCAATGTGAGACGCTGGGGGATGTTAACTAATTATATAATAAAAGTAATAATAAACAATGTAATAAATAAAAATTTTAAAAAAAAAAAAAAAAAAAAAGGAATAATGAAAGGGGGTATTGAGGTGTTTACAAGCCAAGTAGATGGATTGTTCAATATATCAGGAAATGCTAGATTATTTATACAAACTGAGGTGCATGCAATTTTGATGTCATTCAAGGTAAATTGTTATATTGAATACAAATACAATGTCGGTATGTTTTTCTATATGTTTTTTCTCAATAAAAACTTGTTTTTGGATAAAAAAAAAAATGATTAGGGTTAGGACTAGACTTTGGATGAGAACTAGTGTTGGGGTTTGGTTTAAGATTGGGGTTAGGACTAGATTTTGGATTATAACTATGGCTTGTGGTATGCTTAGGTTTAGGACTAGATTTTGGATCAGAACTATGGTTTGTGGTATGCTTAGGTTTAGGACTAGATTTTGGTTTAGAACTATGGTTAGGTCTTAGGTTATGATTGGGGTTAGGACTAAATTTTGGATTAGTATTTGGTTTGTGGTGTGATTAGGTTTAGGGCTAGATTTTGGATTAGAACTAGGGTTAGTGTTTGGGTTATGATTGGGGTTAGGAATAGACTTTGGATGAGAACTAGGGTTAGGGTTTGGATTATGATTGGGCTCCCATATCCTTTTTATGGCCAACAACTTGCCTTCAAAATGGGGACTTTCAATTTTTCAAGATCAAACCAGGGGGTGTTCAGCCCATCACTACTAATCATACTGCAAACCCTAGTTCTAATCCAAAGTCTAGTCCTAACGTTAATCATAACTAAAACCCTAACCCTATTTCTAATCCAAAATCTAGTCCTAACCCTCATCATAGCCCAAACCTTAACCCTATTTTGAATCAAAAATCTAGCCTTAACTGTTATCATAACCCAAGCCCTAATTCTAGTTCTTATCCAAGATCTAGTCCTAATGCTAATCATAACTCAAACCCAAACCCTAGTTCTAATCCAAGGTATAGTCCTAACACAAATCATAACACAAACCATAGTTCTAATCCAAAGTCTAGTCCTGACACAAATCATAACACAAACCCTAGTTCTAATCCAAGGTCTAGTCATAACACAAATCATAACCCAAACCCTAGTTCTGATCCAAAGTCTAGTCCTAACACAAATCATAACCCAAACCCTAGTTCTGATCCAAAGTCTAGTCCTAACACAAATCATAACACAAACCATAGTTCTAATCCAAAGTCTAGCCCTAACCATAATCATAATCCAAGTCCTAACCCTAGTTCTAATCCAAAGTCCATTGCTAAACGTTATCATTAGACATGGGCCGAACACCCTTAGTTCTCAACCAGAACTCCCGAACATTTAAAAAGTTCAGTCTATGGGACTCAAACTAATCATAACCCAAACCCTAACCCTAGTTCTTATCCAAAGTCTAGACCTAAATGCCTGCTCTGACTATTTAGCTGTGGTGCAAACCTGTATGCTATGTCCATCAGCTATGTCCAAATAAGACACAGTTTTTTTCCCTATGCTAAATGCCCACTCAAGCACTTAAAAGTTGTGTCCTGTCTAAGAGGCTTTATAGCTGTGGTGCAAAGAGTACCTGTCACTGTACTCCAATCATTGATCCTGGGGACAGGCTCAAGTCACTCTATGCTCTTCTCAGGGTTAAATGTGTTAAATGTCCGCACTTCTCTTCATGTTCCCTTCATATTCTTCATTTTAATTAATTGTTGAAGCAGCAAGGCCTTCCTAAGTCCTCATTACTTGTCTCTGCCGGTTCAGGGTAATGAACCTGCCATAATGATCAATTAAATAAAAACCTTTTTTCCTGACCTTTTCTGCTAGCCCTGCTAATGTATAATGATGCTGCAAAATTCTTCTTCAACAAATGGAGACTTCCCCAATTTTTTTGGGGAGATGCGCTAACAACCCCCTTTACTCCCCTGGTAGGACACCCCTATAGATCACACACTAAAAGATTAGTCTCATGTTACTAAGCAATAAATAATCTCATGTAAAGGGTGCTCATGGGCTGAAACCTCAATCTCAGGGTCTGGTTCTTGGTGTATGGTGGGGCAGAAAAGTTGAGTGCCAGTCACTTTTAGACACGTGCAATTTGTTACGGTCCGAATATAAATTCGGTTGACTTTTTGGTTATTCAGAGATTCGGATGTATCCAAATCTTTGATTGAAATAGTAACAAATTTAGTTGAAATTCCTTTAGTTTAACTTTGTATATTTGTTTTCTAACGAATTTCACATTTTTGGAACAATTCGAATTCAGATCAGTTTAAATATGATTGAGCAATTTGAAATCTATGTGAAGAATAGCTGGTAAGAACATCATTTATTACAGATAGATCCACTGCGATATGAATTCCGTATGAAGAATATCTGGTTGTTAGGGAGTGGGCAGGGAAGCTGGCCACCGCATCCTTAACAAACGATGACTTATCAGCTGTCAGCCGGCTTCCCCACTGGCAGCTGAAATGTAAACAAAAGAAAGCAATGAAAATATGCTGAAATAAAAAACAGCGTGGGGCCCCCCAATAGATTCCAGGCCCTTATCCAAGCATGCAGCCCGGTAGGCCAGGAAAGGGGGGGATGAGTGAGCGTCCCCCATCCTGAGCCATACTAGACCACGTGCCCTCAACATGGGGGATGCTTTGGGGCAGGGGAGTTCTGCCCCCAAAGCACCTTGTCCCCATGTTAATAAGGACAAGGATCTCTTCCTCACAACCCTGGCCGATGGTTGTGGGGGTCTGCGGGCAGGGGGCTTATCAGAATCTGGAAGCTCCTTTAAAAAGGGGGCTCACAGATCCAGGCTTCTCCCTATGTGAATGAGTATGGGGTATGAATTACCCTTACTCATTCCCCACAAAAGTGTAAAAAGTAAATAAAAACACAACACAAGTTTTTGACAATTCTGTGAAAAAAACAAAAAAAAACAAAAACAATGTCCCCTGGTGTAGATCTATCATCAATCAACACCAAGCCAAAAAAAAGAAAAAAAAACCTCCAGTCCTGACGAAGGCTTCTGGTGTCTGACAGTTCTTAAATAGCTAAAGAGCAGAGCCACCCGGCAACATAACTGGGCGGTCACACCCCCTTGTGACATCATTGACTGGGCATGCTGGGTCAATGATGTCATGAGGTGGTGGGCCACCCAGTAATCGTGCCTAGTGACCCCGCCCATAGCTATTTAAAAACTGTAAGACAGCAGGAGCCTTCATTGGGACCAGTAGCGGCTGGTGCTCAATATTTGGGGGGGGCGGGAAACCAATTCTACCCCCTGCAGGAGACAGACAGGAATGCCGCAATTCCCCCTCCACCTCCTTACGGGAGTCGGACAGGAATGCGGCGATCCCCCAATCCCCCTCTCCGCGGGAGTCGGACGGGAATGTGGCAATCCCCCAATCCCCCTCCCCATGGGAGATGGACGGGAATGTGGTGATCCCCCAATCCTTGCAAGAGACGGATGGGAATGTGGCGATCCTCCTGTGACAGACTCACCCAGGACACAGGCTATTGGAGGGGACTGAATGCAAGCCTCTTGCCCACCGATTATGGCCCTGGCATTTGGGTGAATGGTGCTCTCTGTGAACTGTATGCCTGGGGACCCTGGGGTTGGTGTTTCTTTGGATTCAGCTCCATGTCCCCCCAAAACACACAGACTCTGGGAACCCTTTATATGCCATATTAGAATGATAAGACTGAATTATACTGTTGGGACACATCCTGTGAGGAGATGTTGGTGTCATCAACTCCACTCACCTGTGTTTATGCTAATTGAGTGAGCTGATCACATTAGCCACCAGGACTGGCTAGGAGACGAACTGTTGATGACTAGGCTGAGGAGGGGGGAGATTGTTGTTTGTATTGTTAATTGTAATTAGCTCCAGCTATTGTGTTTATACTACTGTGTGAAGCTCGGTGCCCACAAGTCTGTCATCTGGTCTGGGTAAATGTTTTAGTAAATTAACTCATGTTAATTAGGTTAGCTTTGAGTCAGCCTGCTGTATAAATGTGTGTGAGATCTCAAATAAAGAGTTAGTCCTGATGTACTCCAAGACTGGTGTTGTCTAGTTCTTGGGGGTTCCTATAGCCAGATCCATTGGACTTGTGTTCCAGAACTTAGGAAGCGGTATACTGACGGAAGCACTCAAGCGGAGTGTGGGACGTTCCGTGACATTGGTGGCAAGCAGCGGGAAAGCTTCCTGCAGTCTGGGACATCCAAACCTCCAACTGGATCCAAGATCAGCATAGCAGACTTCAGTCACCCCAGCGGAGATATGGACCTGACATCAGCAGGGGCGTAACTAGAAATAGCAGGGCCCCATAGTAAATGTTGTATGGGGCCCCCCTGCAAACAGCCCCCCCACAGCTGCCCTAGTGTCAATGCAGCGTGACCTGTGCCACATGTAGCGTGACCTGTGCACAATGCAGCGTGACCTGTGCCCAATGCAGCGTGACCTGTGCACAATGCAGCGTGACCTGTGCACAATGCATCGTGACCTGTGCCCAATGCAGCGTGACCTGTGCCCCATACAGCGTGACCTGTGCCCCATACAGCGTGACCTGTGCCCCATACAGCGTGACCTGTGCCCAATGCAGCGTGACCTGTGCCCCATACAGCGTGACCTGTGCCCCATACAGCGTGACCTGTGCCCAATGCAGCGTGACCTGTGCCCAATGCTGCCTGACCTGTGCCCAATACAGCATGACCTGTGCCCCATACAGCGTGACCTGTGCCCAATGCAGCGTGACCTGTGCTCAATGCATCGTGACCTGTGCCCAATGCAGCGTGACCTGTGCCCCATACAGCGTGACCTGTGCCCAATGCAGCGTGACCTGTGCCCCATACAGCGTGACCTGTGCCCCATACAGCATGACCTGTGCCCAATGCAGCGTGACCTGTGCCCAATGCAGCGTGACCTGTGCCCCATACAATGTGACCTGTGCCCCATACAGCGTGACCTGTGCCCCATACAGCGTGACCTGTGCCCCATACAGCGTGACCTGTGCCCCATACAATGTGACCTGTGCCCCATACAGCGTGACCTGTGCCCCATACAGCGTGACCTGTGCCCTATACAGCGTGACCTGTGCCCCATACAGCGTGACCTGTGTCCCATACAGCGTGACCTGTGCCCAATGCAGCGTGACCTGTGCCCAATGCAGCGTGACCTGTGCCCAATGCAGCGTGACCTGTGCCCCATACAGCGTGACCTGTGCCCAATGCAGCGTGACCTGTGCCCAATACAGCCTCACCTGTGCAGAGGAAGAGGCAAGCCACCTGGATCAGCAGAGAGCGGGATTGCCCGCTGTAATAGCTTTCATTTGAATTTCCCGTCTTCCCGGGGCTCATTGTCACATAGCCCCACCTCTTGGCCTGACGCCTTTGATAACGTCACACGTCCCGCATTGGATTGGCGTTCTGTCTATCAAAGGCGCCGGGCCAAGAGGTGGAGCTATGTGACATGAGCTCCAGGAACATTGGAAGTTCTAATGAAAGCTATTACATGGGGCAATTCAGCTCTCTGCTGATCCGGGTGGCTTGCCTCTTCCTCTGCACAGGTGAGGCTGTATGGGGCACAGGCAGACCAGGCTGTATTGGGCACAGGCAACGCTGTATTGGGCACAGGTCACGCTGCATTGGGCACAGGTCACAGCTTGCCTCTTCCTCTCCTCTCTCTTCCCCTAGCTGGGAGACTGTGCCGGCGGTGCTCTCATCCTCACTGGGCCCCACTTGGCTGCGGGCCCCATAGCGCCCGCATGGGTCGCTATGGTGGTAGTTATGCCCCTGGACATCAGAGTTCCCGGGGCTGCTGCGGATCATCCTTTCAACATACACCAGGACTGTGTCTAAGGATGAATACCTGGAGCTCAGGCAGCAGATTCAGGTGGGGCTCTGGATTGGAGCCCTCCAGCTCGCTGGTATAAAACAGGGTAAGTGCTTTCAAACCCAAGAGCAACGGGCCAGTGACCAACGGGCATTGCGGATGGCATTCCTGGGAGAGCGACCCCAGGAGCAATGGGTGACTGAGTTGGACAGGCTGGTCCAGCAGGAGATAGAGCTGCACAATCATTATCGGGCTCTGCAATGGCACGCAGAGGAGGGATATTTAGGGGAGACAACAGAATGCTCTCCGGAGGGATATGACTTTGGCGGCCCTGGATTGCTGTGGGAGAGCCTTACAGATCTTTTTATGTTTGGCGATGAAGGGGAACCTGACCTTGAGGACCTGAGAGAATATAGAGAGGCTATGCTCGGTCTTGCAGGGGTCCCAGAGCTCAAACCTGATCTGGACCATTTGCTAAGGAAGGAACAGCATCTGGAAAGGGCATACAGGAAACTGCTAGAACACGTTCAGTAGCATGCCAGAGAATCGGCAGTGGAAAATCTGAAGATTGCCGTCCCCAAACCTGAAGTGCTGACAACAGGGCAGAGCTCTGCTAACCTCTGCCCAGCACTGATAGCATCTTCTGGGTTCCATGGACAGGAGATGGTGAACCTTTATCCACAGACACCAGTTATAGAGACAGGGGATTTGATAGACTTTTCTGCTGAGGAAGAACAACCTGATGAACCTCCAGCAGAAGAGCTGCTATCAGGTTCAAAGTTCACTGTGCTCTGCCCAGCACCAACAGTGGCTTCGGCCTTCTTGAGAGAAGAGGTAGTCGGCCTCTCTCCCACAACATTGACAGGGACATGTGATTTTCTGCCAGCAGCATCTATGGAGTTAAAACAAACTTCTCCAGCTGAAGATCTGGTAACTGAACAGAGGGTCCAAGACCTCTGCCCCACACCTGTGGCAGTTTCGGAGGCTCAGGATGAGAAGGTGGCAATCACTTCCCAGCAGCAGATACAGGGGGAGAAGGGAGAGGAGGTGTGTGTTGTCCCTCCCCAACAGTTGGCCAGGGTGGAGGAAGCGGCCTTCCCTCCCCAGCAAAGATCAGTGCACCTGGGAGACAGTACCATAGACATGTCGTCCCAGCAGCCAGATGAGGGAATGGAAAAGGAAGCAGCCAGCTCCCCTTTCCAATGGCAACTACACAGTTTGGGAGTGGAGGAAGCCAGCCTCCTGCCCCAACGGTTAGCTGGAGCGGAGGATGCGGAGTCCCCAGCAGAAGTGCTGGCAACTGGGCAGAGTGCTACCAACCTCTTCCCAGCACCGGCAACAACTGTGGAGTTCCAGGGAGCCGGGGCAGTTGGCCCCTCTCTCCGACGACAAGCTGATGTAGTGAAGCTTCTACTCCCAGCTGAATCGCTGGCAACAGGGCAGAGCACCGCTGGCCTCTGCCTAGCACCTAGTGTCTCTCTACAGCTTCAGGAAGCTGGGGTGATCGGCCCCTCTGCCCAGCAGCCCGAGCCAAGGAATGTTAAAAACAATCCAGCTGAAGCCCTGGCAGCCAGACAGAGAGTAAATGACCTCTGCCCCACACCTACTGAGGTCAACTATTCCGTGCAGCCAAGAAAGGAGAACATGCGGGAAGACTATGTGAGTTCACTCTGCCTGACTAACGCATGTCCAGACCAGGTGGAGGTCTGGGACCTTGTTAGTCAACCTTTGATGGGGGAGAAATGTGACAGACTCACCCGGGACAGAGGCTATTGAAGGGGACTGAACGCAAGCCTCTTGCCCACCGATTATGGCCCTGGCATTTGGGGGAATGGTGCTCTCTGTGAGCTGTATGCCTGGGGACCCTGGGGTTGGTGTTACTTTGGATTCAGCTCCATGTCCCCCCAAAACACACAGACTCTGGGAACCCTTTATATGCCATATTAGAATGATAAGACTGAATTATACTGTTGGGACACATCCTGTGAGGAGATGTTGGTGTCATCAACTCCAACTACCTGTGTTTATGTTAATTGAGTGAGCTGATCACATTAGCCACCAGCACTGGCTAGGAGACGAACTGTTGATGACTAGGCTGAGGAGGGGGGAGATTGTTGTTTGTATTGTTAATTGTAATTAGCTCCAGCTATTGTGTTTATACTACTGTGTGAAGCTCGGTGCCCACAAGTCTGTCATCTGGTCTGGGTAAATGTTTTAGTAAATTAGCTCATGTTAATTAGGTTAGCTTTGAGTCAGCCTGCTGTATAAATGTGTGTGAGATCTCAAATAAAGAGTTAGTTCTGATGTACTCCAAGACTGGTGTTGTCTAGTTCTTGGGGGTTCCTATAGCCAGATCCATTGGACTCGTGTTCCAGAACTTAGGAAGTGGTATACTGACGGAAGCACTCAAGCGGAGTGAGGGACGTTCCGTGACACCTCCAATCCCCCTCCACACAGGAGATGGACGGGAATGTGGCGATCCCCCAATTCCCCTTCCCACGGGAGACGGGTGAGAATGCAGCAATCCCTTTCCCCATGGGAGACGGACGGGAATGCGGCGATCCCCCAATCCCCCTCTCGTGGGAGATGGATGGGAATGTGGTGATCCCCCAATCCCTGCAAGAGACGGACGAGAATGTGGCGATCCTCCAATCCCCCTCCACGCAGGAGATGGACGGGAATGCAGCGATCCCCCTCCACGCGGGAGATGGACGGGAATGTGGTGATCCCCCTATCCCCACAAGAGACGGATGGGAATGTGGCGATCCTCCAATCTACCTCCCCATGGGAGACGGGTGAGAATGCGGTGATCCCCCTCCCCGCAGGAGATGGATGGGAATGTGGCGATCCCCCTCCCCGTGGGAGACGGACAGGAATGTGGCGATCCCCCAATTCCCCTCCCCACGGGAGACGGGTGAGAATGCAGCGATCCCCCTCCCCGCGGGAGACGGATGGGAATACAGTGATTCCCCCAATCCACCTCCCCATGGGAGACGGATGGGAATACAGTGATCCCCCAATCCACCTCCCAGCGGGAGACGGATGGGAATACAGTGATCCCCCAATCCACCTCCCCACGTGAGATGGACGGGAATGTGGTGATCCCCCAATCCCTGCAAGAGACGGACGGGAATGTGGTGATCCTCCAATCCCCCTCCACGCGGGAGATGGACGGGAATGCAGCCATCCCCCAATCCCCCTCCCCATGGGAGATGGACGGGAATTCAGCCATCCCCCAATCCCCCTCCCCGCAGGAGATGGACGGGAATGTGGTGATCCCCCTATCCCCACAAGAGACGGATGGGAATGTGGCGATCCCCCTCCCCGCAAGAGACGGGTGGGAATGTGGTGATCCTCCAATCCACCTCCCCATGGGAGATGGACAGGAATGCAGCGATCCCCCAATCCCCCTCCCCGCGGGAGACGGACGGGGACGTGGCGATCTCCCAATCCCCCTCCCCATGGGAGATGGACGGGAATGTGGTGATCCCCCAATCCCCGCAAGAGACGGACGGAAATGTGGCGATCCTCCAATCCCCCTCCACGCGGGAGATGGACAGGAATGCAGCGATCCCCCAATCCCCCTCCCCGCGGGAGATGGACGGGGAAGTGGCGATCTCCCAATCCCCCTCCCCATTGGAGATGGACAGGAATGCAGCAATCCCCCAATCCCCCTCCCCATGGGAGATGCACGGGAATGCAGCGATCCCCCAATCCCCCTCCCCATGGGAGATGAACGGGAATGTGGTGATCCCCCAGTCCACACCCCCGCAGGAGACGGACGGGAATGTGGCGATCCCCCAGTCCCCCTCCCCATGGGAGATGAACGGGAATGTGGTGATCCCCCAGTCCACACCCCCGCAGGAGACGGACGGGAATGTGGCGATCCCCCAGTCCCCCTCCCCGCGGGAGACGGACGGGGAAGTGGCGATCTCCCAATCCCCCTCCCCATGGGAGATGGACAGGAATGCAGCGATCCCCCAATCCCATTCCCCATGGGAGATGGACAGGAATGCAGCGATCTCCCAATCCCCCTCCCCGTGGGAGATGGACAGGAATGCAGCGATCTCCCAATCCCCCTCCCCACGGGAGATGGACAGGAATGCAGCGATCCCCCAATCCCCCTCCCCGTGGGAGACGGACAGGAAGGCAGCGATCTCCCAATCCCCCTCCCCGTGGGAGACGGACAGGAAGGCAGCGATCTCCCAATCCCCCTCCCCGTGGGAGACGGACAGGAATGCAGCGATCCCCCAATCCCATTCCCCATGGGAGATGGACAGGAATGCAGCGATCCCCCAATCCCCCTCCCATGGGAGATGGACAGGAATGCAGCGATCCCCCAATCCCATTCCCCATGGGAGACGGACAGGAATGCAGCGATCCCCCAATCCCATTCCCCATGGGAGACGGACAGGAATGCAGCGATCCCCCAATCCCATTCCCCATGGGAGATGGACAGGAATGCAGTGATCCCCCAATCCCATTCCCCGTGGGAGATGGACAGGAATGCAGCGATCCCCCAATCCCATTCCCCGTGGGAGATGGACAGGAATGCAGCGATCCCCCAATCCCCCTCCCATGGGAGATGGACAGGAATGCAGCGATCCCCCAATCCCATTCCCCATGGGAGACGGACAGGAATGCAGCGATCCCCCAATCCCATTCCCCATGGGAGACGGACAGGAATGCAGCGATCCCCCAATCCCATTCCCCATGGGAGATGGACAGGAATGCAGTGATCCCCCAATCCCATTCCCCGTGGGAGATGGACAGGAATGCAGCGATCCCCCAATCCCATTCCCCGTGGGAGATGGACAGGAATGCAGCGATCCCCCAATCCCATTCCCCGTGGGAGATGGACAGGAATGCAGCGATCCCGCAATCCCATTCCCCGTGGGAGACGGTAAGAAATGCAGCGATCCCCCAATCCCCCTCCCCGTGGGAGACGGACAGGAATGCAGCGATCCCCCAATCCCATTCCCCATGGGAGATGGACAGGAATGCAGCGATCCCCCAATCCCATTCCCCATGGGAGATGGACAGGAATGCAGCGATCCCCCAATCCCATTCCCCATGGGAGATGGACAGGAATGCAGCGATCCCCAAATCCACCTCTCCATGGGAGACAGACGGGAATGCGGTGGCGATCAGAGGCCTCCTTACCTTAGGAAGGGGGCAGATCAGGCAGACATGGATCCGGGCTGCAGCTCCTCACTCGCTTCTCGCCCAGGCCAAACAGGAAGTGGGTCCTGACTGAGACTCAATTGGCCGGGAGTCCTAAGATTCCCTGGCCAATCGGGTCTGAGGAACTGCTTCCTGATTGGCATGGGAGGAGAATCAGGAAGATAATAGCGAATATCAGGCTATAAACATTTGCTTCAAAAGAAAATAAAAATCCCATTGAAATCCATGTGTCTGGTGCCCCACATGTAGATTAGGGGGCCGGACGCATGGATGGGGGGGGCAGCGCCCATGCATCTCTTATGGAAGGGCAGCCACTGATCGGGGCTGGAGGTTTTTTTTTCTTTTTTTGGGTTGGTGGTGCGACGGGCATCGTGATTGATCATGGATCTACATCAGTAGTCCTTGTTTTTGTTTTTTTAATAAAGTAATTGTCCAAAGACTTGTGTTGTGTTTTTATTTACTTTTTACACTTTTTTGGTGAAGGAATAGGGGTACTAGGTACTACATACTCCTTCTGGTCTGGTGTGGATTGTGGGGGGACCCCACGCTGTTTATTTCTGCATTTCTCATTTGTTTACATTTCAGCTGTCATTGGGGAATCCCGCTGACAGCTGATGAGTCATTGGTTGCTAAGGACGTGGCGGCCGGCTTCTCGGCCCCCTGCTTAACAACCAGATATTCTTCACACCAAATTCAAATCGGTCGATCATTTTCGACCAATTCGAATTCGAATCATTCTGAAAATTTGGAATTCGTTAGAAAATGTATAAGAAAAACAAAAGGAATTGAAATGAAACAAATTCCGAAACGAATCAACAAAATGAAATTAGGAACATAACAAATCTAAGTGAAAAATAACAAATGTTTCTGTTCTGCACATGTCTGGTCACTTTAGACTTTTTACTTTTGATTGCTGAACTCACTAAAAATAAAGAAGATTTAGGAGAGCAGAATAAACAAAAAGAACACAAAAACACGATACAGTCTGAAGTAGCGGCAGTGGCCTTTTAGTAGCCTCCTGGTAATTAGTGGCCCCATGAGAGCATTCAAGCAGATTTATGACCCTCTGAAAGTTATACTTCTTACATTGTAGTGGATCTGTCTTTAATAAATGAGGTTCTTATCCTTTTTAGAGCAGTTCAGGGTCCTGTGATCCGGGGCAATGAATCCTTCCAGCAGTCTCCAGGGGGTCACTTCTACCACGCTCTACAACAAGAAGATCTTTCCCCAGCCTAGCTTCCTCCAGGTAGCCCCTCTTACGTCCTCAGACTGAGGCAAAGTCCAACTGAAGGGGAAATATATATGGACATTCTGCTCAGACAGAGCCCAGGTGGAGAGGGAACATTCTAGGATGGTGACCCCTATGTCTATCATCTCCTAAACCTGACCTCAGGGAATGTCACTTAAATCTTCATAGCTCAACATTTGTCCTTCACTCTTCCTACCAAACCTCCAGAACAGTAACAGGCAGGAGCAATCAGCCCACCAAACTAAGCGCAGACCTACACAGCCAAGAAAAAGGTGAAAACAGAACAGGCTGGATACAGTCTATCAACAATACACAACAGATTAGGACAGGGCCCCCTACAGGAGGAAATCTATAACAGACTCAGGCAGAAAAAATACTAGAACTGTGAAGAATGGAAAAATTAGTTTAATTTTAGATATATTCGTTATTTTACTAATTTCATTTTGTTTTGTTTTGGAATTCATTTTTGCTAAATTGAATTTTGTTAATTTTCTAACAAAATCCAAATTCTAAAAATGAAAATTTCCTTTAAATATAATAGCTGGGGGATCCCCTTAGTCTGTCTGGAAAGTGGTGCATCTGTACCGTGTATAGAACCTGCTGTATCTGTACCATGTATAGAACCTGCTGTATCTGTACCATGTATAGAACCTGCTGTATCTGTACCATGTATAGAACCTGCTGTATCTGTACCATGTATAGAACCTGCTGTATCTGTACCGTGTATAGAACCTGCTGTATCTGTACCATGTATAGAACCTGCTGCATCTGTACCATGTATAGAACCTGCTGTATCTGTACCGTGTATAGAACCTGCTGTATCTGTACCATGTATAGAACCTGCTGAATCTGTACCATGTATAGAACCTGCTGTATCTGTACCATGTATAGAACCTGCTGTATCTGTACCGTGTATAGAACCTGCTGTATCTGTACCGTGTCTAGAACCTGCTGTATCTGTACCATGTATAGAACCTGCTGTATCTGTACCGTGTATAGAACCTGCTGTATCTGTACCATGTATAGAACCTGCTGCATCTGTACCATGTATAGAACCTGCTGTATCTGTACCGTGTATAGAACCTGCTGTATCTGTACCATGTATAGAACCTGCTGAATCTGTACCATGTATAGAACCTGCTGTATCTGTACCATGTATAGAACCTGCTGTATCTGTACCGTGTATAGAACCTGCTGTATCTGTACCGTGTCTAGAACCTGCTGTATCTGTACCATGTATAGAACCTGCTGTATCTATACCGTGTATAGAACCTGCTGCATCTGTACCGTGTATAGAACCTGCTGTATCTGTACCGTGTATAGAACCTGCTGTATCTGTACCATGTATAGAACCTGCTGTATCTGTACCATGTATAGAACCTGCTGTATCTGTACCGTGTATAGAACCTGCTGTATCTGTACCATGTATAGAACCTGCTGTATCTGTACCATGTATAGAACCTGCTGTATCTGTACCATGTATAGAACCTGCTGTATCTGTACCGTGTATAGAACCTGCTGTATCTGTACCGTGTATAGAACCTGCTGTATCTGTACCGTGTATAGAACCTGCTGTATCTGTACCATGTATAGAACCTGCTGTATCTGTACCATGTATAGAACCTGCTGTATCTGTACCGTGTATAGAACCTGCTGTATCTGTACCGTGTCTAGAACCTGCTGTATCTGTACCATGTATAGAACCTGCTGTATCTATACCGTGTATAGAACCTGCTGCATCTGTACCGTGTATAGAACCTGCTGTATCTGTACCGTGTATAGAACCTGCTGTATCTGTACCATGTATAGAACCTGCTGTATCTGTACCATGTATAGAACCTGCTGTATCTGTACCGTGTATAGAACCTGCTGTATCTGTACCATGTATAGAACCTGCTGAATCTGTACCATGTATAGAACCTGCTGTATTTGTACCATGTATAGAACCTGCTGTATCTGTACCATGTATAGAACCTGCTGTATCTGTACCATGTATAGAACCTGCTGTATCTGTACCGTGTATAGAACCTGCTGTATCTGTACCGTGTATAGAACCTGCTGTATCTGTACCGTGTATAGAACCTGCTGTATCTGTACCGTGTATAGAACCTGCTGTATCTGTACCATGTATAGAACCTGCTGCATCTGTACCATGTATATAACGTGCTGTATCTGTACCATGTATAGAACCTGCTGTATCTGTACCATGTATAGAACCTGCTGTATCTGTACCGTGTATAGAACCTGCTGTATCTGTACCATGTATAGAACCTGCTGAATCTGTACCATGTATAGAACCTGCTGTATCTGTACCATGTATAGAACCTGCTGTATCTGTACCGTGTATAGAACCTGCTGTATCTGTACCGTGTATAGAACCTGCTGTATCTGTACCATGTATAGAACCTGCTGTATCTGTACCATGTATAGAACCTGCTGTATCTGTACCGTGTATAGAACCTACTGCATCTGTACCTTGTATAGAAACTTCTGTATCTGTACCATGTATAGAACCTGCTGCATCTGTACCGTGTATAGAACCTGCTGCATCTGTACCATGTATAGAACCTTCTGTATCTGTACCGTGTATAGAACCTGCTGCATCTGTACCATGTATAGAACCTGCTGCATCTGTAACATGTATACAACCTGCTGCATCTGTACCGTGTATAGAACCTGCTGCATCTGTACCGTGTATAGAACCTTCTGTATCTGTACCATGTATAGAACCTGCTGCATCTGTACCGTGTATAGAACCTGCTGTATCTGTACCGTGTATAAAACCTGCTGCATCTGTACTGTGTATAGAACCTGCTGCATCTGTACCATGTATAGAACCTGCTGTATCTGTACTGTGTATAGAACCTGCTGCATCTGTACCATGTATAGAACCTTCTGTATCTGTACCATGTATAGAAAAGCCTGGAGCAACAGCATGCAATGCTGTGTGCAAAGGGCGCACATGACAGTGGGAACAGTGTAAGGGTTAATAGTTCTGTGCTACAGTGGAGCCGAGGGGGAGGGAGGATTAGGGGAGGGGACAGTTAAAAGGGGTTCCCGCTCTGGGAGGGACAACAGAAGATCCTGGAAAGTTCAGTGAGTAGGTTGTGCCCCACAGCATGTCTGAGCTAGATAGGCTTATGGCCCAGTTAAGGGAGGAAGCATCGGTGCGGGGTGCGGGGTGGCTGCAGGAGACGATCGCCACCGCGGTCCGGGGTACCAATTCACAGGCTAGTGAGGGGGAGAGAGGCAGCACCAGAGCACGCCGTTCCCGACCGCCTGAGCGGTTCTCTCCGGACCGCGTTCCACATTCACAGCGGCACCCGGGTGGCATGGCTGCCAGTGTCCAGGGAGGCCCCCCAGCAAAGAGAGCGGCAGGAAGAGAGCGGGTCAGCGGGCGGGCGGCCCCGACAGGTCGGGAGAAGAGCCCAGCAGTAGAGAGGACGGGAGTGAGGCCTACCTGCAGGAGACATGCGGAGAGCGCGAGCCCCGCCCCCAGGAAGAACTCCGCCATCGCTGGAGCTGCCATGCCAGGAGGGGTCCCCGGGCCTTCTGTTTCGGCGGCAGGGGACAGGCAGACTAGAGGGAGGAGCAAGACGGGCATGACATCAACAGGAGCGGAGGCTGACAGGACTGCGGTAGCCCACACCGGTCCTGGGAAGGCTGTCCGGAAATCGTCGGGTGGATTCGCTGCGCAGAGGAAGGACAGGATTGCGGGTAGTGCGGCAGCCGCGGTCACCATCCCGGGCGGGCCAGCATCTGATGCGGGAGAAGAATCGGGTCGGAGCGGGAGAGAGGAGATGTCCGGATCGGAAGAGGAGACGGCCCAGCTGCCCAGGAGGATGGGGCCAGGAGAAGGCAGACGGTCGGCTGATGGGGCGACACCTATGCAGCCCGGTGAGTTACCACAAGATATTGCACATGACATTTTAAATAATGCAACAATGTCAGGAACTGGGGTTGGAGGGTCGGTAGAAAGGGGGCTAGAAACTGGCATAGGAGGAGGTGCATCTGGTTTTTTGGGGTTTTTGACAGGAATTAAGGAGCTAGTGCAGAGGCTGGAGGCAGCAGAGAAGCCGGCGGGGGGACCTATAGCCGCCTGGGTACCACAGACTGGGATGGAAGTGGATAACGCAGGGCGGGGGGCCACCACACCTGCAGTTACAGCGGAGGTCACGGTGCCAGCCCAAGAGGCCGTGGCGAGTGGGGCGGCGCAGGGGAAGGACAAAGCGGCGACATCAGGGGAGGCTGCGGGGAGAAAAGATATTGTTAGGCTGGCGGACGCAGCTCGCTGTGAGGTGTATGTGTGCTACGAAGGACCGTTGGGGGCTCACCTAAAACAGGAGGTGTGGGAAAAATTATGGAAGGGTGAGTATGTAGAAATATTTTCATTATTGCCCTTAGAGAAATTCAATCTTGATAGAGTTAAGCCGGATGATTCCAAAAAGGAGGATGAGGAGAAGAGGAGGTATAGGCTGATACCTAGGACATTTACGAATTGGTTGCAAGCATTTGCAATTATGGCTAGTGTGATAGGAGAGAAACAGCCGGAACACTGTTCGGCGCTTTTCTGCTATCAGGACGCGATAGGAGAAGCGTATAGAGTATACGGGGGTACTGCATGGTTGAGGTACGATGAACAGTTTAGGCAGCGGAGAGCAGTACGCCCGGAACTACGTTGGGACCATAAAGACATCAGCCTGTGGATGCGTTTGATGACGACGGCGAGAACACCAAATCAGTTTTTTCAGGGGGGAGCCGGTGGATCGTCAACCCAGGGACATTCGGCTGGAAATAAAAAAGGGGTTTGTTGGCAGTATAACTCGGGGGCCTGTAAGTTCGGGGGAGCATGTAAGTTTAAACACGAGTGCTCAGGCTGCGGGGGAACACATCCGTCATCCAGGTGTTTTAAACAAGGAAAAGGTCGGCAGGGAGACGCTGGGAACAAAAGGGAGGACTCCGGTGATGGTGGAAAGGATGCGACCGTTTCTCGGTAAGTACCCCGACAAACAAGCAGCACGGCTCCTAGATGAAGGTTTTACAGTGGGATTTAGGATTCCGTGCAATTTATCGGCCATACCCCCAGTACCCAAGAATTTAAAGTCAGCCCTGCAACATCCGGAAGTGGTTTCGGAAAAACTACAGAAGGAGGTTGCATTGGGTAGGATGAGCGGCCCTTTTCCGGTGGCGCCAGTGGCAGACTTGGTGGTTTCACCTTTGGGAGTAGTGCCCAAAAAAGAGCCCAATAAATTCAGGCTTATTCATCACTTATCCTTCCCAAAAGGGGGATCCGTGAACGATGCCATAGACCAGGATGCGTGCTCAGTGACGTATACGTCGTTCGATGCCGCTGTGAGGTGGGTGCGACACTATGGAAAAGGAGCATTGATGGCAAAGGCAGATGTGGAATCAGCTTTTCGACTGTTGCCAGTGCATCCGGAAAGTTTTCGGTTGCTGGGGTGTCATTGGAGGGATGGATTCTACATTGATCAATGCCTACCAATGGGTTGTTCGGTATCGTGTGCGCTTTTCGAACAATTTAGCTCCTTCGTGGAATGGGTAGTAAGGGATGTATCCGGAGTGAATTCGATAATTCACTACTTGGATGATTTCTTATGCATAGGCCCAGCCGATTCTAGAGTTTGTGCAGTGCTTCTAGCGTCACTGCAGCACATAGCAGAAAGATTTGGCATCCCATTGGCGGATGAAAAGACGGAGGGACCCTGCTCGGTCATCACGTTTTTGGGTATAGTATTAGATTCGGATGCGATGGAATGCAGGTTGCCGGGGGAAAAATTGGAGGATTTAAAAAATGAAGTGGCAGGTTTGATAGGACTAAAAAAGGTTCAACTGCGAAGGCTACAGTCGGTTTTGGGCAAGCTGAATTTTGCTTGCCGCATACTACCGATGGGGAGAGTGTTTAGTCGCCGGCTGGCGGCCAGCACGAGTGGGATAAAATCCCCAAAACACTTTGTACGTTTAGTTAAAACACATAGGGACGATCTCAGGGTTTGGGATACATTTCTAGAATCCTTTAACGGTAGGGCAATGTGGATGTCAGGACCAGTCAGTAACTTTGACTTGGAACTGTTTACCGATGCTGCTGGATCAACAGGTTTTGGGGTGTACTTTCAGGGGCAATGGAGCGCAGGTCCATGGCCATCATCGTGGGTAAAAGAAGGCTTCACGAAGAATCTGGTGCTGCTGGAATTGTTTCCAGTGGTGCTAGCGGTGGAATTATGGGGTGCATCGTTCAGGGATTTGAAAGTGCGATTTCACGGGGATAACATGGGGGTGGTGCAAGTGATAAATAGGGTCACAGCGTCATCTCCGCCGGTAATCAGGATGCTGCAGCACTTAGTGTTAAGATGCTTACAACTGAATGTTTTCATTCATGCTGTTCACTTACCGGGGGTGGAGAACGTGATTGCTGATGCGCTGTCTCGCTTCCAGTGGGACAGGTTCAGAGAGTTGGCGCCGGAAGCGGAGCAACAGGGTGTACCTTGTCCAGACTGGCTGTGGGAGATTGCACTGGCATCGTCGAGGGATGGATAAAACGATCGGTAAGTGGGGCTACTTGGGTAGCATACACTAAGGTATGGCAGGAGTGGATGTCCTTCGTGCGAGTTTTGGGGGAGGAGCTGATAGGACAGGGAGTACGTTCACTGTTACTATATTATCTGGCAAGAAAACTGAATGAGGGTGCATCAGTATCAGTGATCAATACACAGCTGGCGGGTTTGGCCTTCCTTTTTAAGCTGCAAGGACAACCCGACGTCACCAAGGATTTTTGGGTGAAACAGGCGTTGAAGGGCTACCGGAGGGCAGCGGTTCAGCGCGATTCCAGGCGGCCAGTAACTTTTGAAATACTGGGGGGTATTTTGGAACAATTGAGGGGGGTGTGTTCGTCAGTATACGAAATTAGTTTGTTTAAAGTAGCTTTTGTGTTGGCATTTTTTGGGGCATTCAGGATAGGGGAGTTGGTTAGCCCTTCAAAAACAGTGCAAGGGGGAGTCGGCTTCAAGGAGGTTATATTGGAGGACGACGGGGTATCAATATTCCTAAGGAAGTCGAAGACGGATCAGGTGGGAAGAGGCAGGGTGGTGCGAATTTATTCCATCAAGGGATCCCCCCAGTGCCCAGCGGGTGCAGTCAGGGAATTTTTTAAAGTTAGGCCAGACTGTCAGGGCCCTTTGCTAATACATTCCAATGGAGACATGTTATCACGTTTTCAGTTCATAGCTGTTTTTAGGAAATGTTTGAGGGGGCTGGGACTGGAGGAGCGGGATTTTTCATCACATTCTTTTCGGATAGGAGCCGCAACAGAGGCGGCCAGATTGGGTATGGATGTGGAAGTAATAAAACGGATTGGGTGATGGGAATCTAACAAATTCCAATCTTATGTGCGTCCGCATCTGGCTGTAACATTGTAAGGGGTCAGGGTTGTTTGGAGTTTATTGTATGGATACGGGAGGCAATGTTGAGTATGGTTTTGTTTTCTTCTATTTTCAGGTGCGGCGCCCAGTGTGGTCTGGATTATGGGCCACTCTTATGTATGTTGGGGGGCACGAAGGAGAGACGCTCGACCTGAGGGTAGGCAGTTAGGCTTTGATAGACGAGATGTGTGTATAAAATGGTTCGGTATACCTGGGATGTTGTGGGGCAGGTTGTTTCAGGAGGTACAACGCTATGCCAATAGGGAGGGCCCTCCGGACGTGCTGGTAATACATGTGGGCGGCAATGATCTTGGCATTCGCTCAATGATAGACATCACGCGAGACATTAAATTTGACGTCTGGCGATTAACGAAGGAATTTCCAAAAATGATCATGGTTTGGTCGGACATGGTTGCCCGCATGTGTTGGAGAATGGCCAGGTCAGTGGAGGGGGTGAATAGAGCAAGGAGGAAGATTAATAGGGAAGTGAGTAAATTCATGGTTAGTTGTGGGGGGTTGGCAGTCAGACATAGGGAACTGGAATTTGAGACATGGCGGTATCTTAGACGTGATGGGGTTCACCTTAACGAGGTGGGGACGGATTTGTGGACTTTGGGAGTACAGGATGGGATACAACGAGCTATTCGGGTGTGGAGGAACACCCAAGAGTAAGGTATTACTATTGGGATGCTGTGGCGGGCGTTGGTCTGGGCAAGGGAAGGAAGATGGCGAAAAAAGTAAGAGTGGGGATCCAACGTTGATTTGGGTCCGGAGGTTTTTTGGTTCCCGGTTAACGGAGGTTAGCCGGGAAGTGATATGGGGCACTGCAGTCACGGCAGTCTCTGAGCCAGCTTGTCGGCTTGAGGCCTATTGGAGAGTTCTTGGTTTAGGGCTGCAGTGCTATAGTGGTTATGGCCATCAGATGGATTTGAAAAAGCTATTGCTCAGACCAACGTTCTTTTCGTTAACAGTTTGCATAACAGATGTTTTTTGTGGTTTACCGTTTTTTATAGCTGACAGATTTTTATATATTTTGATATAAAGTTTATTAAGTAAAATAAAGTAGGCTGCTACGGCCTTTGTTATACTCCAGAAGCTGGTGTGGTCTCAGTTATTGGGAATAGGAGTATAAAGGTTTTTGGTATGGGTTAATAAGCATCTGTTATCCAATAGTCAAGAACCTGCTGCATCTGTACCGTGTATAGAACCTGCTGTATCTGTACTGTGTATAGAACCTGCTGCATCTGTACCATGTATAGAACCTTCTGTATCTGTACCATGCATAGAACCTGCTGCATCTGTACCGTGTATAGAACCTGCTGTATCTGTACCATGTATAGAACCTGCTGTATCTGTACCGTGTATAAAACCTGCTGTATCTGTACCGTGTATAGAACCTGCTGTATCTGTACCATGTATAGAACCTGCTGTATCTGTACCGTGTATAGAACCTACTGCATCTGTACCATGTATAGAACCTTCTGTATCTGTACCATGTATAGAACCTGCTGCATCTGTACCATGTATAGAACCTGCTGCATCTGTAACATGTATAGAACCTGCTGCATCTGTACCGTGTATAGAATCTGCTGTATCTGTACCGTGTATAGAACCTGCTGCATCTGTACCGTGTATAGAATCTGCTGTATCTATACCGTGTATAAAACCTGCTGTATCTGTACCATGTATAGAACCTGCTGTATCTGTACCGTGTATAGAACCTGCTGCATCTGTACCATGTATAGGACCTGCTGCATCTGTACCATGTATAGGACCTGCTGCATCTGTACCATGTATAGAACCTGCTGTATCTGTACCGTGTATAAAACCTTTTGTATCTGTACTGTGTATAGAACCTGCTGTATCTGTACCGTGTATAAAACCTGCTGTATCTGTACCGTGTATAGAACCTACTGCATCTGTACCGTGTATAGAACCTGCTGTATCTGTACCATGTATAGAACCTGCTGCATCTGTACCGTGTATAGAACCTGCTGTATCTGTACCGTGTATAGAACCTGCTGCATCTGTACCATGTATAGAACCTGCTGTATCTGTACTGTGTATAGAACCTGCTGTATCTGTACTGTGTATAGAACCTGCTGCGTCTGTACCGTGTATAGAACCTGCTGCGTCTGTACCGTGTATAGAACCTGCTGCATCTGTACAATGTATAGAACCTGCTGTATCTGTACCATGTATAGAACCTGCTGCATCTGTACCATGTATAGAACCTGCTGTATCTGTACCGTGTATAGAACCTGCTGTATCTGTACCATGTATAGAACCTGCTGTATCTGTACCATGTATAGAACCTGCTGTATCTGTACCGTGTATAGAACCTGCTGCATCTGTACCATGTATAGAACCTGCTGCATCTGTACCATGTATAGAACCTGCTGTATCTGTACCATGTATAGAACCTGCTGTATCTGTACCATGTATAGAACCTGCTGTATCTGTACCATGTATAGAACCTGCTGTATCTGTACCATGTATAGAACCTGCTGTATCTGTACCGTGTATAGAAACTGCTGTATCTGTACCGTGTATAGAACCTGCTGCATCTGTACCATGTATAGAACCTGCTGTATCTGTACCATGTATAGAACCTTCTGTATCTGTACCATGTATAGAACCTGCTGTATCTGTACCGTGTATGGAACCTACTGCATCTGTACCATGTATAGAACCTGCTGCATCTGTACCATGTATAGAACCTGCTGCATCTGTAACATGTATACAACCTGCTGCATCTGTACCGTGTATAGAATCTGCTGTATCTGTACCGTGTATAGAACCTGCTGTATCTGTACCGTGTATAGAACCTGCTGTATCTGTACCATGTATAGAACCTGCTGTATCTGTACCGTGTATAGAACCTGCTGTATCTGTACCGTGTATAGAACCTGCTGCATCTGTACCATGTATAGAACCTGCTGTATCTGTACCATGTATAGAACCTGCTGTATCTGTACCATGTATAGAACCTGCTGTATCTGTACCGTGTATAGAACCTACTGTATCTGTACCGTGTATAGAACCTGCTGTATCTGTACCATGTATAGAACCTGCTGTATCTGTACCGTGTATAGAACCTGCTGCATCTGTACCATGTATAGAACCTGCTGTATCTGTACCATGTATAGAACCTGCTGCATCTGTACCATGTATAGAACCTGCTGTATCTGTACCATGTATAGAACCTGCTGCATCTGTACCATGTATAGAACCTGCTGTATCTGTACCGTGTATAGAACCTACTGCATCTGTACCACGTATAGAACCTTCTGTATCTGTACCATGTATAGAACCTGCTGCATCTGTACCGTGTATAGAACCTGCTGTATCTGTACTGTGTATAGAACCTGCTGTATCTGTACCATGTATAGAACCTGCTGCATCTGTACCGTGTATAGAACCTTCTGTATCTGTACCATGCATAGAACCTGCTGCATCTGTACCGTGTATAGAACCTGCTGTATCTGTACCATGTATAGAACCTGCTGTATCTGTACCGTGTATAAAACCTGCTGTATCTGTACCATGTATAGAACCTGCTGTATCTGTACCGTGTATAGAACCTACTGCATCTGTACCATGTATAGAACCTTCTGTATCTGTACCATGTATAGAACCTGCTGCATCTGTACCATGTATAGAACCTGCTGCATCTGTAACATGTATAGAACCTGCTGTATCTGTACCGTGTATAGAACCTGCTGCATCTGTACCATGTATAGAACCTGCTGCATCTGTACCATGTATAGAACCTGCTGTATCTGTACCGTGTATAGAACCTGCTGAATCTGTACCATGTATAGAACCTGCTGCATCTGTACCATGTATAGAACCTGCTGTATCTGTACCATGTATAGAACCTGCTGTATCTGTACCGTGTATAAAACCTTTTGTATCTGTACTGTGTATAGAACCTGCTGTATCTGTACCGTGTATAAAACCTGCTGTATCTGTACCGTGTATAGAACCTACTGCATCTGTACCGTGTATAGAACCTGCTGTATCTGTACCATGTATAGAACCTGCTGCATCTGTACCGTGTATAGAACCTGCTGTATCTGTACCGTGTATAGAACCTGCTGCATCTGTACCATGTATAGAACCTGCTGTATCTGTACTGTGTATAGAACCTGCTGTATCTGTACTGTGTATAGAACCTGCTGCGTCTGTACCGTGTATAGAACCTGCTGCATCTGTACAATGTATAGAACCTGCTGCATCTGTACCATGTATAGAACCTGCTGCATCTGTACCATGTATAGAACCTGCTGCATCTGTACCATGTATAGAACCTGCTGTATCTGTACCATGTATAGAACCTGCTGTATCTGTACCATGTATAGAACCTGCTGCATCTGTACCATGTATAGAACCTGCTGCATCTGTACCATGTATAGAACCTGCTGTATCTGTACCATGTATAGAACCTGCTGTATCTGTACCATGTATAGAACCTGCTGTATCTGTACCGTGTATAGAACCTGCTGTATCTGTACCGTGTATAGAACCTGCTGCATCTGTACCATGTATAGAACCTGCTGTATCTGTACCGTGTATAGAACCTGCTGTATCTGTACCATGTATAGAACCTGCTGCATCTGTACCATGTATAGAACCTGCTGTATCTGTACCGTGTATAGAACCTGCTGTATCTGTACCATGTATAGAACCTGCTGTATCTATACCGTGTATAGAACCTGCTGCATCTGTACCATGTATAGAACCTGCTTTATCTGTACCGTGTATAGAACCTGCTGTATCTGTACCATGTATAGAACCTGCTGTATCTGTACCATGTATAGAACCTGCTGTATCTGTACCGTGTATAGAACCTACTGCATCTGTAGCATGTATAGAACCTTCTGTATCTGTACCATGTATAGAACCTGCTGCATCTGTACCGTGTATAGAACCTGCTGTATCTGTACCATGTATAGAACCTGCTGTATCTGTACCATGTATAGAACCTGCTGTATCTGTACCATGCATAGAACCTGCTGCATCTGTACCGTGTATAGAACCTTCTGCATCTGTACCATGTATAGAACCTGCTGCATCTGTACCATGTATAGAACCTGCTGTATTTGTACCATGTATAGAACCTGCTGTATCTGTACCATGTATAGAACCTGCTGTATCTGTACCGTGTATAAAACCTGCTGTATCTGTACCATGTATAGAACCTGCTGTATCTGTACCGTGTATAGAACCTACTGCATCTGTACCATGTATAGAACCTTCTGTATCTGTACCATGTATAGAACCTGCTGCATCTGTACCATGTATAGAACCTGCTGCATCTGTAACATGTATAGAACCTGCTGCATCTGTACCGTGTATAGAACCTGCTGTATGTGTACCGTGTATAGAACCTGCTGCATCTGTACCGTGTATAGAACCTGCTGTATCTGTACCGTGTATAAAACCTGCTGTATCTGTACCATGTATAGAACCTGCTGTATCTGTACCGTGTATAGAACCTACTGCATCTGTACCATGTATAGAACCTTCTGTATCTGTACCATGTATAGAACCTGCTGCATCTGTACCGTGTATAGAACCTGCTGTATCTGTACCATGCATAGAACTTGCTGCATCTGTACCGTGTATAGAACCTGCTGCATCTGTACCATGTATAGAACCTGCTGCATCTGTACCATGTATAGAACCTGCTGTATCTGTACCATGTATAGAACCTGCTGTATCTGTACCGTGTATAAAACCTGCTGTATCTGTACCGTGTATAGAACCTTCTGCATCTGTACCATGTATAGAACCTTCTGTATCTGTACCATGTATAGAACCTGCTGCATCTGTACCGTGTTTAGAACCTGCTGTATCTGTACCATGTATAAAACCTGCTGTATCTGTACCGTGTATAGAACCTACTGCATCTGTACCGTGTATAGAACCTGCTGTATCTGTACCATGTATAGAACCTGCTGCATCTGTACCGTGTATAGAACCTGCTGTATCTGTACCGTGTATAGAACCTGCTGCATCTGTACCATGTATAGAACCTGCTGTATCTGTACTGTGTATAGAACCTGCTGTATCTGTACTGTGTATAGAACCTGCTGCATCTGTACCATGTATAGAACCTGCTGCATCTGTACTGTGTATAGAACCTACTGTATCTGTACCGTGTATAGAACCTGCTGTATCTGTACCATGTATAGAACCTGCTGTATCTGTACCGTGTATAGAACCTGCTGTATCTGTACCGTGTATAGAACCTGCTGTATCTGTACCATGTATAGAACCTGCTGTATCTGTACCATGTATAGAACTTGCTGTATCTGTACCGTGTATAGAACCTGCTGTATCTGTACCATGTATAGAACCTGCTGCATCTGTACCATGTATAGAACCTGCTGTATCTGTACCGTGTATAGAACCTGCTGTATCTGTACCGTGTATAAAACCTTTTGTATCTGTACTGTGTATAGAACCTGCTGTATTTGTACCATGTATAGAACCTGCTGCATCTGTACCATGTATAGAACCTTCTGTATCTGTACCATGTATAGAACCTGCTGCATCTGTACCGTGTATAGAACCTGCTGTATCTTTACCGTGTATAAAACCTGCTGTATCTGTACCGTGTATAGAACCTACTGCATCTGTACCATGTATAGAACCTGCTGTATCTGTACCATGTATAGAACCTGCTGCATCTGTACCGTGTATAGAACCTGCTGTATCTGTACCGTGTATAGAACCTGCTGCATCTGTACCATGTATAGAACCTGCTGTATCTGTACTGTGTATAGAACCTGCTGTATCTGTACCGTGTATAGAACCTGCTGCATCTGTACCGTGTATAGAACCTGCTGTATCTGTACCGTGTATAGAACCTGCTGTATCTGTACCATGTATAGAACCTGCTGTATCTGTACCGTGTATAGAACCTTCTGTATCTGTACCGTGTATAGAACCTGCTGTATCTGTACCGTGTATAGAACCTGCTGTATCTGTACCATGTATAGAACCTGCTGTATCTGTACCATGTATAGAACCTGCTGTATCTGTACCGTGTATAGAACCTGCTGTATCTGTACCATGTATAGAACCTGCTGTATCTGTACCGTGTATAGAACCTACTGCATCTGTACCATGTATAGAACCTTTTGTATCTGTACCATGTATAGAACCTGCTGCATCTGTACCGTGTATAGAACCTGCTGCATCTGTACCATGTATAGAACCTGCTGTATCTGTACTGTGTATAGAACCTGCTGTATCTGTACCGTGTATAGAACCTGCTGCATCTGTACCGTGTATAGAACCTGCTGTATCTGTACCGTGTATAGAACCT
Source organism: Lithobates septentrionalis (assembly GCA_037952835.1). Lineage (NCBI taxonomy): Eukaryota > Metazoa > Chordata > Amphibia > Anura > Ranidae > Lithobates > Lithobates septentrionalis. The sequence goes on along the minus strand of JBBDGP010003282.1, from coordinate 82,559 downwards.
GCTGTATCTGTACCATGTATAGAACCTGCTGTATCTGTACCGTGTATCGAACCTGCTGTATCTGTACCGTGTATAGAACCTGCTGTATCTGTACCATGTATAGAACCTGCTGTATCTGTACCATGTTTACAACCTGCTGTATCTGTACCATGTATAGAACCTACTGTATCTGTACCGTGTATAGAACCTGCTGCATCTGTACCATGTATAGAACCTGCTGTATCTGTACCGTGTATAGAACCTGCTGTATCTGTACCATGTATAGAACCTGCTGTATCTGTACCGTGTATAGAACCTACTGCATCTGTACCATGTATAGAACCTTTTGTATCTGTACCATGTATAGAACCTGCTGCATCTGTATCGTGTATAGAACCTGCTGTATCTGTACCATGCATAGAACCTGCTGTATCTGTACCGTGTATAGAACCTACTGCATCTGTATCATGTATAGAACCTGCTGTATCTCTACCATGTATAAAACCTGCTGTATCTGTACCATGTATAGAACCTGCTGTATCTGTACCATGTATAGAACCTGCGGTATCTGTACCATGTATAGAACCTGCTGTATCTGTACCGTGTATAGAACCTGCTGTATCTGTACCGTGTATAGAACCTGCTGTATCTGTACCATGTATAGAACCTGCTGTATCTGTACCGTGTATAGAACCTACTGCATCTGTACCATGTATAGAACCTTTTGTATCTGTACCATGTATAGAACCTGCTGCATCTGTATCGTGTATAGAACCTGCTGTATCTGTACCATGCATAGAACCTGCTGCATCTGTTCCATGTATAGAACCTGCTGTATCTGTACCGTGTATAGAACCTACTGCATCTGTACCATGTATAGAACCTGCTGCATCTGTACAGTGTATAGAACCTTCTGTATCTATACCATGTATAGAACCTTCTGTATCTGTACCGTGTATAGAACCTGCTGCATCTGTACCATGTATAGAACCTGCTGTATCTGTACCATGTATAGAACCTTCTGTATCTGTACCATGTATAGAACCTGCTGTATCTGTACCATGTATAGAACCTGCTGTATCTGTACCGTGTATAGAACCTGCTGTATCTGTACCATGTATAGAACCTGCTACATCTGTACCATGTATAGAACCTTCTGTATCTGTACCGTGTATAGAACCTGCTGCATCTGTACCGTGTATAGAACCTTCTGTATCTGTACCATGTATAGAACCTTCTGTATCTGTACCGTGTATAGAACCTGCTGCATCTGTACCATGTATAGAACCTGCTGTATCTGTACCATGTATAGAACCTTCTGTATCTGTACCATGTATAGAACCTGCTGTATCTGTACCATGTATAGAACCTGCTGTATCTGTACCGTGTATAGAACCTGCTGTATCTGTACCATGTATAGAACCTGCTACATCTGTACCATGTATAGAACCTTCTGTATCTGTACCGTGTATAAAACCTGCTGCATCTGTACCATGTATAGAACCTGCTGCATCTGTACCATGTATAGAACCTGCTGTATCTGTACCATTTATAGAACCTGCTGCATCTGTACCATGTATAGAACCTGCTGCATCTGTACCGTGTATAGAACCTGCTGCTTCTGTATCATGTATAGAACCTGCTGCATCTGTACCATGTATAGAACCTGCTGTATCTGTACCATGTATAGAACCTGCTGCTTCTGTATCATGTATAGAACCTGCTGTATCTGTACCATGTATAGAACCTGCTGCATCTGTACCGTGTATAGAACCTGCTGTATCTGTACTATGTATAGAACCTGCGGTATCTGTACCATGTATAGAACCTGCTGCATCTGTACCGTGTATAGAACCTGCTGCATCTGTACCGTGTATAGAACCTGCTGCTTCTGTATCATGTATAGAACCTGCTGTATCTGTACCATGTATAGAACCTGCTGCATCTGTACCATGTATAGAACCTGCTGCATCTGTACCATGTATAGAACCTGCTGTATCTGTACCATGTATAGAACCTGCTGCTTCTGTATCATGTATAGAACCTGCTGTATCTGTACCATGTATAGAACCTGCTGCATCTGTACCATGTATAGAACCTGCTGCATCTGTACCGTGTATAGAACCTGCTGCTTCTGTATCATGTATAGAACCTGCTGTATCTGTACCATGTATAGAACCTGCTGCATCTGTACCGTGTATAGAACCTTCTGTATCTGTACCATGTATAGAACCTGCTGTATCTGTACCGTGTATAGAACCTGCTGTATCTGTACCATGTATAGAACCTACTGCATCTGTACCATGTATAGAACCTGCTGTATCTGTACCATTTATAGAACCTGCTGTATCAGGTTCTATACATGGTACAGATACAGCAGGTTCTATACATGGTACAGATGCAGCAGGTTCTATACATGGTACAGATGCAGCAGGTTCTATGCATGGTACAGATACAGCAGGTTCTATACAGATAGATAGAATAGATAGATAGATAGATAGATAGATAGATAGTAGATAGATAGATAGATAGATAGATAGATATAGATAGATAGATAGATAGATAGATAGATAGAAATAG
>JBBDGP010003282.1:0-67500 GCA_037952835.1 Lithobates septentrionalis | reverse complement strand
CAGCTCCGCCTCTACACTCAGCTCCCCCTCTACACTCCCCTCCACTCTACACTCAGCTCCCCCTCTACACTCAGATCCCCCCTCTATACTCAGCTCCCCCTCTACACTCAGCTCCACCTCTACACTCAGCTCCCCCACAACACTCAGCTCCACCCTCTACACTCTGCTCCCCCCTCTACACTCAGCTCCACCTCTACACTCACCCCCCCTCTACACTCAGCTCCTCCCATCTACACTCAGCTCCCCCCTCTACACTCAGTTCCCCCTCCACACTTAGCTCCGCCTCTACACTCAGCTCCCCCCACAACACTCAGCTCCCCACACTACACTCAGCTCCGCCCCTACACTCAGCTCCCCCCACTACACTCAGCACCGCCCCCTACACTCAGCTCCCCCTGTACACTCAGTTCCCCCTCTATACTCGGTTCCCCCCTCTACACTTAGCTCCGTCCCCTACACTCGTCTCCCCCCTCCACCCAGCTTCCCCCTCTATACTCAGCTCCCCCCCTCTAAACTCAGTTCCCCCTCTACACTCAGTTCCCCCCTCTACACTCATCTCCCCCTCTACACTCAGCTCCCCCTCTACACTCAGTTCCCCCTCTACACTCAGTTCCCCCTCTACACTCAGTTCCCCCTCTACACTCAGCTCCCCCCTCTACACTCATCTCCCCCTCCCCTACACTCAGCTTCCCCCTCTATACCCAGCTCCCCCCTCTACACTCAGCTCCCCCCTCTACACTCAGCTCCGCCTCTACACTCAGCTCCCCCCTCTACACTCAGCTCCACCTCTACACTCAGCTCCGCCTCTACACTCAGCTCCCCCCTCTACACTCAGCTCCCCCTCCACACTTAGCTCCGCCTCTACACTCAGCTCCCCCCACAACACTCAGCTCCCCCTCTATACTCAGCTCACTCTTCTACACTCAGCTCCCCCCACTACACTCAGCTCCGCCCCCTACACTCAGCTCCCACCATTACACTCAGCTCCGCCCCCTACACTCAGCTCCCCCCTCTACACTCAGTTCCCCCTCTATACTCGGTTCCCCCCTCTACACTTAGCTCCGCCCCCTACACTCATCTCCCCCCCTCCACCCAGCTTCCCCCTCTATACTCAGCTCCCCCCCTCTAAACTCAGTTCCCCCTCTACACTCAGTTCCCCCCCTCTACACTCAGCTCCCCCTCTACACTCAGTTCCCCCTCTACACTCAGTTCCCCCTCTACACTCAGTTCCCCCCTCTACACTCAGTTCCCCCACTCTACACTCATCTGCCCCTCCCCTACGCTCAGCTTCCCCCTCTATACTCAGCTCCCCCCCTCTACACTCAGCTCCACCTCTACACTCAGCTCCCCCTCTACACTCAGCTTCCCCCCCCTCTATACTCAGCTCCCCCCTCTACACTCAGCTCCCCCTCTACACTCAGTTCCCCCCCTCTACACTCAGCTCCCCCCCTCTATACTCAGCTCCCCCCTCTACACTCAGCTCCCCCTCTACACTCAGCTCCACCCTCTAATCTCAGCTCCCCCCACTACACTCAGCTCCCCCCTCTACACTCAGCTCCCCCCTCTACACTCAGCTCCCCCCTCTACACTCAGCTCCACCCTCTACACTCAGCTCCACCTCTACACTCAGCTCCGCCTCTACACTCAGCTCCCCCCTCTACACTCAGCTCCCCCCTCTACACTCAGCTCCCCCTCCCCTACACTCAGCTTCCCCCTCTATACTCAGCTCCCCCCTCTACACTCAGCTCCACCTCTACACTCAGCTCCCCCCTCTACACTCAGCTCCCCCTCTACACTCAGTTCCCCCCCTCTACACTCAGCTTGCCCCCCTCTATACTCAGCTCCCCCCTCTACACTCAGCTCCCCCTCTACACTCAGCTCCCCCCTCTAATCTCAGCTCCCCCCACTACACTCAGCTCCCCCCTCTACACTCAGCTCCACCCTCTACACTCAGCTCCCCCTCTACACTCAGCTCCACCCTCTACACTCAGCTCCACCTCTACACTCAGCTCCACCCTCTACACTCAGCTCCGCCCCCTACACTCATCTCCCCCCTCCACCCTGTTTATCCCTCTATACTCAGCTCCCCCTCTACACTCAGTTCCCCCTCTACACTCAGCTCCCCCCTCTACACTCAGCTCCCCCTCTACACTCAGCTCCACCCTCTACACTCAGCTCCCCCTCTACACTCAGCTCCACCCTCTACACTCAGCTCCCCCTCTACACTCAGCTCCATCCTCTACACTCAGCTCTCCCTCTACACTCAGCTCCCCCTCTACACTCAGCTCCCCCCTCTAATCTCAGCTCCGCCCCCTACACTCAGCTCCCCCCTCTACACTCAGCTCCACCCTCTACAATCAGCTCCGCCCCCTACACTCAGCTCCGCCCCCTACACTCAGCTCCACCTCTACACTCAGCTCCTCCCTCTACACTCAGCTCCCCCCTCTACACTCAGCTCCCCCCTCTACACTCAGCTCCCCCTCTACACTCAGCTCCCCCCTCTACACTCAGCTCCCCCGCTATACTCAGCTCCCCCTCTACACTGAGCTCCCCCTCTACACTCAGCCCCCCCTCTATACTCAGCTCCCCCTCTACACTCAGCTCTTTCCATCTACTCTCAGCTCCCCCTCTACACTCAGCTCCCCCCACAACACTCAGCTCCCCCTCTACATTCAGCTCCCCCTCTATACTCAGCTCCCCTTCTACACTCAGCTCTTCCCATCTACACTCAGCTCCCCCCTTCTACACTCAGCTCCCCCTCTACACTCAGCTCCCCCTCTACACTCACCCCCCCTCTACACTCAGCTCCACCCTCTACACTCAGCTCCACCTCTACACTCAGCTCCACCCTCTACACTCAGCTCCGCCTCCTACACTCATCTCCCCCCTCCACCCTGCTTATCCCTCTACACTCAGCTCCCCCTCTACACTCAGCTTCCCCCTCTACACTCAGCTCCCCCTCTACACTCAGCTCCTCCCTCTACACTCAGCTCCCCCTCTACACTCAGCTTCCCCCTCTACACTCAGCTCCCCCCTCTACACTCAGCTCCCCCTCCTCTACACTCAGCTCCCCCTCTACACTCAGCTTCCCCCTCTACACTCAGCTCCCCCTCCTCTACACTCAGCTCCCCCTCTACACTCAGCTCCCCCCTCTACACTCAGCTTCCCCCTCTACACTCAGCTCCCCCTCTACACTCAGCTCCCCCCTCTACACTCAGCTCCCCCTCTACAGCTGGGGTATATTGTTTTGGAAATTTTATGAAGATGTATTTTAATATGTATTGTCATTTTGTCTCCCAGTGTTAGCCCGGGTTCACACCTATGCGAATTAGATGTGCGTTTCCCCGCATCTAATTGGCATAGTAGGAGAATGTGACTGGCTCCCTATTGAGCCGGTTCACATATCTCCGGGACGGCTGCGGAGCGCACTGCACAAAAACGCTGTGCGTCTTTGGCTCCGTTTCATGGCTGAATTCAGGCATAGTATCGGCACTGATTCGTCCCTGAAACAGGGAACAGGGACGCACAGCGCTCCTGTGCGATCCACAGCCCGGTATATGGTGAACCCGGGCTCAGTTCTCCTGCTCTATAGAGCTGACTGGGGCAGACTGATGCTGGTTGAGATCCGTTTGGTAGTAGAAAGCTCCTTGGGGATATAGAGAAGTGTTTGCAGAGTGGGGATATGTCCGCCAGTGAAGGGCCCCTGTGCGATGCACATAACGATCGTCTGGTGGGGGTGTGTTCACTCTGCAAACACATTATCGGTTTAAGGAGTGTGCGCTCGTGTCACCCCTGTGTGCCTGATCAACATATTTGGGGTGCCATGGCGTACACCTGCAGATAATCTCCCATCAGCAGAAATGGTAGTATAGTCCCGGTATGCCTTCTCTGAACAAAGCAGAATAAGGACTCACGAAAAACGGTAAAAACAGGAGCCTTTGGGTGCGTTGTGGTCGGGGGGTCTTTGGGTGCGTTGTGGTCGGGGGGTCTTTGGGTGCGTTGTGGTCGGGGGTCTTTGGGTGTGTTGTGGTCGGGGGTCTTTGGGTGCGTGGTGGTCGGGGGGTCTTTGGGTGTGTTGTGGTCGGGGGGCCTTTGGGTGCATGGTGGTCGGGGGGTTTTTGGGTATGTTGTGGTCGGGGGGCCTTTGGGTGCGTGGTGGTCGGGGGGCTTTTGGGTGCATTGTGGTCGGGGGGTCTTTAGGTGCATTGTGGTCGGGGGGTCTTTAGGTGCATTGTGGTCGGGGGGCCTTTGGGTGCATTGTGGTTGGGGGGTCTTTGGGTGCGTTGTGGTCGGGGGGTCTTTGGGTGCGTTTTGGTCGGACGGCATCCATGATTTAACCCAGCCATGCGGCTTCCATTGTCTAGCTGAGGATAGCTTACAGAGACGGGGGCGGGAAATCATACATGCTCCCCCGCCCAGAAACGCCCATAAGACTCCCCTAGTCATTGTTCATTGGTTGTTGTATAACCCCTCCTGTTTGAGGGAATGCCTGTGCTTGATTGGTCGATTGTGAAACCATGAGGCTCTATTGTTTATATGAATAAAAGGTGTCTCCCAGGAAGAGAGGAGGGCAGTTGGAGGAGCGATGGAGCTGAGATGGTGATATGTCTGTTTACTTGGGGAAAAGGGGAGACATGGGCTGTTTAAGGATGCATTATACCATTATGCTGAAAGGGCGCTTATTAGCACAAGAGTATAGTGGAATTTCCACGACAATATACAGTATGGGCCTGGGGTATATACAGTATGAGTCTGGGGTATATACAGTATGAGTATGGGGTATATACAGTATGAGCCTGGGGTAGGGTCGCCACCTGTCCAGGATTCACCCTGACAGTCCAGGTTTTAAATCATGTTTCCGGTTTTCAGTCGGCCTGTGGCTCCCTGAGATAGCTGAAGAGAGGATTGGGTCTTCTCCTCCCTCCAGCCTGCAGGAGGTGATAGAGAGCCAGCACAGCTCAGTGTCAGCACGGCACTGCAGAGGACTGAAGACTGCAGAGAGCGAGCTGCTTTCAGTTTTTGCGCGGTGCGATGGTAATGAGGTAGGAAGGGGCAGCCAGGCACAGGGTGCAGTGTGATGGTAGGGAGGTAGGAAGGAGAGCGGTGAGTCGTCGGTTGGCTCAGGAAGGGGCAGCCTGGTGGTGAGGAGTTGGCAGGCTCGGGAAGGGGCAGCCAGGCAGGTGAGGAGTTGGCAGGCTCAGGAAGGGGCAGCCAGGTGGTGAGGAGTTGGCAGGCTCTGGAAGGGGTAGCCAGGCAGTGAGGAGTTGGCAGGCTCGGGAAGGGGTAGCCAGGCGGTGAGGAGTTGGCAGGCTCAGGAAGGGGCAGCCAGGCGGCCAGGAGTTGGCAGGCTCGGGAAGGGGCAGCCAGGTGGTGAGGAGTTGGCTGGCTCAGGAAGGGGTACCTAGGCGGTGAGGAGTTGGCAGGCTCGGGAAGGGGTAGCTAGGTGGTGAGGAGTTGGCAGGCTTGGGAAGGGGTAGATAGGCGGTGAGGAATTGGCAGCCTCAGGAAGGGGCAGCCAGGCGTTGAGGAGTTGTCAGGCTCAGGAAGGGGTAGATAGGCAGTGAGGAGTTGGTAGGCTTGGGAATGGGTAGCCAGGCGGTGGGGAGTTGGCAGGCTCAGGAAGGGGTAGCTAGGCGGTGAGGAGTTGGCAGGCTCGGGAAGGGGCAGCCAGGCGTTGAGGAGTTGTCAGGCTCAGGAAGGGGTAGATAGGCAGTGAGGAGTTGGCAGGCTTGGGAAGGGGTAGCTAGGCGTTGAGGAGTTGGCAGGCTCAGGAAGGGGTAGATAGGCGGTAAGGAGTTGGCAGGCTCAGGAAGGGGCAGTCAGGCGGTGAGGAGTTGGCAGGCTCAGGAAGGGGCAGCCAGGCGGTGAGGAGTTGGCAGGCTCGGGAAGGGGTAGCTAGGCGGTGAGGAGTTGGAAGGCTCGGGAAGGGGTAGCCAGGCGATGAGGAGTTGGCAGGCTTGGGAATGGGTAGCCAGGCGGTGAGGAGTTGGCAGGCTTGGGAATGGGTAGCCAGGCAGTGAGGAGTTGGCAGGCTTGGGAATGGGTAGCCAGGCGGTAAGGAGTTGGCTGGCTCAGGAAGGGGTACCTAGGCGGTGAGGAGTTGGCAGGCTCGGGAAGGGGTAGCTAGGTGGTGAGGAGTTGGCAGGCTTGGGAAGGGGTAGATAGGCGGTGAGGAATTGGCAGCCTCAGGAAGGGGCAGCCAGGCGTTGAGGAGTTGTCAGGCTCAGGAAGGGGTAGATAGGCAGTGAGGAGTTGGCAGGCTTGGGAATGGGTAGCCAGGCGGTGGGGAGTTGGCAGGCTCAGGAAGGGGTAGCTAGGCGGTGAGGAGTTGGCAGGCTCGGGAAGGGGCAGCCAGGCATTGAGGAGTTGTCAGGCTCAGGAAGGGGTAGATAGGCAGTGAGGAGTTGGCAGGCTTGGGAAGGGGTAGCTAGGCGTTGAGGAGCTGGCAGGCTCAGGAAGGTGTAGATAGGCGGTAAGGAGTTGGCAGGCTCAGGAAGGGGCAGTCAGGCGGTGAGGAGTTGGCAGGCTCAGGAAGGGGCAGCCAGGCGTTGAGGAGTTGTCAGGCTCAGGAAGGGGTAGATAGGCAGTGAGGAGTTGGCAGGCTTGGGAAGGGGTAGCTAGGTGTTGAGGAGTTGGCAGGCTCAGGAAGGGGTAGATAGGCGGTAAGGAGTTGGCAGGCTCAGGAAGGGGCAGTCAGGCGGTGAGGAGTTGGCAGGCTCAGGAAGGGGCAGCCAGGCGGTGAGGAGTTGGCAGGCTCGGGAAGGGGTAGCTAGGCGGTGAGGAGTTGGAAGGCTCGGGAAGGGGTAGCCAGGCGATGAGGAGTTGGCAGGCTTGGGAATGGGTAGCCAGGCGGTGAGGAGTTGGCAGGCTTGGGAATGGGTAGCCAGGCAGTGAGGAGTTGGCAGGCTTGGGAATGGGTAGCCAGGCGGTAAGGAGTTGGCTGGCTCAGGAAGGGGTACCTAGGCGGTGAGGAGTTGGCAGGCTCGGGAAGGGGTAGCTAGGTGGTGAGGAGTTGGCAGGCTTGGGAAGGGGTAGATAGGCGGTGAGGAATTGGCAGCCTCAGGAAGGGGCAGCCAGGCGTTGAGGAGTTGTCAGGCTCAGGAAGGGGTAGATAGGCAGTGAGGAGTTGGCAGGCTTGGGAATGGGTAGCCAGGCGGTGGGGAGTTGGCAGGCTCAGGAAGGGGTAGCTAGGCGGTGAGGAGTTGGCAGGCTCGGGAAGGGGCAGCCAGGCATTGAGGAGTTGTCAGGCTCAGGAAGGGGTAGATAGGCAGTGAGGAGTTGGCAGGCTTGGGAAGGGGTAGCTAGGCGTTGAGGAGCTGGCAGGCTCAGGAAGGTGTAGATAGGCGGTAAGGAGTTGGCAGGCTCAGGAAGGGGCAGTCAGGCGGTGAGGAGTTGGCAGGCTCAGGAAGGGGCAGCCAGGCGGTGAGGAGTTGGCAGGCTCGGGAAGGGGTAGCTAGGCGGTGAGGAGTTGGAAGGCTCGGGAAGGGGTAGCCAGGCGATGAGGAGTTGGCAGGCTTGGGAATGGGTAGCCAGGCGGTGAGGAGTTGGCAGGCTTGGGAATGGGTAGCCAGGCAGTGAGGAGTTGGCAGGCTTGGGAATGGGTAGCCAGGCGGTGAGGATTTGGCAGGCTCGGGAAGGGGTAGCTAGGCGGTGAGGAGTTGGCAGGCTCGGGAAGGGGTAGCTAGGCGATGAGGAGTTGGCAGGCTCGGGAAGGGGTAGCTAGGCGGTGAGGAGTTGGCAGGCTCGGGAAGGGGTAGATAGGCAGTGAGGAGTTGGCAGGCTCAGGAAGGGGTAGCCAGGCGGTGAGGAGTTGGCAGGCTTGGGAAGGGGTAAATAGGCAGTGAGGAGTTGGCAGGCTTGGGAAGGGGTAGCTAGGCGGTGAGGAGTTGGCAGGCTCGGGAAGGGGTAGCTATGCGGTGAGGAGTTGGCAGGCTCAGGAAGGGGTAGCTAGGCGGTGAGGAGTTGGCAGGCTCGGGAAGGGGTAGATAGGCGGTGAGGAGTTGGCAGGCTCAGGAAGGGGCAGCCAGGCGGTGAGGAGTTGGCAGGCTCGGGAAGAGGTAGATAGGTGGTGAGGAGTTGGCAGGCTCGGGAAGGGGCAGCTAGGCGGTGAGGAGTTGGCAGGCTCAGGAAGGGGTAGCCAGGCGATGAGGAGTTGCCAGGCTTGGGAATGGGTAGCCAGGTGGTGAGGAGTTGGCAGGCTTGGGAATGGGTAACCAGGCGGTGAGGAGTTGGCAGGCTTGGGAATGGGTAGCCAGGCGGTGAGGAGTTGTCTGGCTCGGGAAGGGGTAGCTATGCGGTAAGGAGTTGGCAGGCTTGGGAAGGGGTAGCTAGGCGTTGAGGAGTTGGCAGGCTCGGGAAGGGGTAGATAGGCGGTAAGGAGTTGGCAGGCTCAGGAAGGGGCAGCCAGGCGGTGAGGAGTTGGCAGGCTTGGGAAAGGGTAGCTAGGCGGTGAGGGAGTTGGCAGGCTCGGGAAGGGGTAGCCAGGCGATGAGGAGTTGGCAGGCTTGGGAATGGGTAGCCAGGCGGTGAGGAGTTGGCAGGCTTGGGAATGGGTAGCCAGGTGGTGAGGAGTTGGCAGGCTTGGGAATGGGTAGCCAGGTGGTGAGGAGTTGGCTGGCTCGGGAATTACTGTAGAGATTTGTCTGAATTTGTAAATGGGATGAAATGGTAGGAAGCGAGGTTCAGGATATCGCCGCATTCTCCACACGTGTCACCTGCAGATCAGCTCACCTATGATGAGATGAAATCCAGCAGATCCAGCTTCTCGCCGTACATCTGAAGGACACTTTGTGGAACGTTCATTGTTCTATGGCACATAATTGTGATATCTGATAGCGGTCTCCTTCTCTAAGAATCATCAGGACTTGTCACAGTGGCCTCTCCATAATGGCGCACAACATTCATATGGGCTCTTATCATTTAATGGAGAATGTTTGCCTCTCCTCGGAGCGCTGAGCGTCTATGAGATAAACCTCTATTACCATACAATCAAATGATGGACGCTCTATTCCCTCACTTAATAATTGGCATTTGGGACCTTGTCTGACCTCCTGAATAATCGCACTTAGGACGCAGGCTCCATAGACCGTCCTCCCTGCCCACATACAGAAATTGTGTATCCTCTATATATGAAGTGACGAGGGATGGACCAATAAGATTGGCTTTCATCTGCAGGCTATTCACCAAACTGGGTGTCAATTCCAGAAATTGTAAATGGTAATCTGAAGTTGATGGGAGGAAAATCTTATCAATCAATTCTGGACATTTTCAAGGCTAATAGGCAAGAAATCCTCAAAGGGCATGGGGGGCTGGGCACTGCCATGGGGGACAAAAGGGTATGAGAAATAGAACTGGGGAGAGGATCCTCTTTAGAGGGCCACATTAAGAAACACCAATCCTTTCTAAGACATCATTGGGAGATGGCTGGAAGCTTTATGCTGTGTTATGGGACAGGAAAGTTCTCAAAGAAAGCGTCAGCAGCTCGGTATTCTGGCATCACATTATTTAGCATGCTTATTAAATTATTTTACCTTTACACTGTTGCTTGACTTAAATACAGAAGCAGCACTCCAATTTGATTCATTTCAATCTAAAACGGCATTTTTGGGGGGTAAATGTGCCTGCAATACTTGATATTTTTTATGCAGCTGTAATATACTTTTATTGAACTGAATTGAATTGCAATGAATTGAACTGAAGGGGAAATACAGTAGAAGCCACAGCAGATGTGAAAGCTAAAGAACCCAACTTTGTACCAAATGGACAGTGTCAAAACAGTTTCAAAGTATAAATATATAAAATATAAACAAGAGAGGGCACCCCATCCAAGTGTAAACCATTTTATATAAAAAAAGGAACAAATACAATTTTGCTCTCACTGTATGGGGAATTAAATCAGCATATCTCAAAAGTTGTCTTAAAAGTTTCATAAAATGTCAAAACAGAGTACATTAAAATCCTTCAAAAAACACAGCCTCACATTTCAGAGATGAAGCAGTTTTTAACACACATATATATGTATTGTTTCAGAAGCAATAGCCAAAATACAGTGGCTGGAAAGTATGTAAGCAACTTGATTGGGCTTCAGTGTAAGAGGGAGAGATGAGGCATTTTTTTTATAAAGTGATACATTTGAGAGTATATTATTTCATAGATAGTAGCCACAATTATTGTACAGTATTACTGCATAATACTATATGTAAGCAATTTTAATTGGCTACAATGTAGGAGAGAGATGAGGCGGGTTTTATAGTGAAATAGAACTTTCAGTGCATTATTTCAGAGACAAAAGACAGAAATATTGCACAGACTTGGTGCACATTATGTAAGTAGTTTTACTAGTCTGCAATTGAAGAGGGAGAGATGAGGCGAGTTTTATCATGCAATTGAAATGAAATAAACATTTAAAAGTATTATTTCAGAAACAGGCAGAAATATTGTACATACACAATGCACACTGTCAACTTTTTTTATTGGCTGCAATGTTAGAGGCCAGGCAGATTTTATCATGAAAGAAACACTAGTGTGTATTATTTCAGAGATAACAAATTCTGTACAGACTGCATAGTCAGCATTAAAGCAGTTTAAGTAGGCAGCATTTTGAAAAGGACACACAGTATATGTCAGAGAAAAAGAAATGTTGTTCAGGCTTCACAGACAACAATGCAACAGAAGAAGATGACATTTTAAAAATTGGATTACATACCACACTTCAAGCCAAATATCCACAATAAATTGCATATTTTTACTAAAATAATGATAGCATAGTGTACAGATTTCATAAACAATATTTTAACAATATGGTGTAGGCCACGTTTGATAAAACACACACCTCATAAAGATTTCAGGCCAAAAAATATAAAGTGTGAAGTGAAAAAAAATTAAATCCCCTGCAGCAGCCACAGATATTGATGATGAGATTTAGGCAGTTCATTTTTAACAAGAGGCTGTATTTGGAATGATTTTTTAGTACAGCACTCACCTGTGCTGTGTGGGCAGCGATTTTATGTACGGGCAGATGAAGTCAGTGCCTGTTTCTTCCAGGATATGGATGACACGTAAAGACACACACACACACAACTTGCCAATAGATGAGCCATTCTAATCCTCGCTGTGTCCTGTGGAAGCTAATCACTGGATGAAACCATCCCAACTCACTCAAACATTGATCCCCAACCTCTTGACACGCCTCATTCCCTTCTTCATCCTCCTCTGCACTCTTACAAATTGATCCCAACCTCCGGACACGTCTCCCACTCTCCTCCATCGCCCACCTCTGCTCGTTCAAACATTGAGCTCAACCTCTGGATAAGTCTCCCACTCTCCTTCATCATCCTCCTCTGCTCTCTCAAACATTGATCCCAACCTCCAGACACGTCTCCCACTCTTCTCCATCGCCCTCCACTGCTCTTTCAAACATTGAGCCCAACCTCTGGACACATCTCCCACCCTCCTCCCCGACCCTCCTCCATTCTCTCAAACATGGTTCCCCAACCTCCGGACACGTCTCCCACTCTCCTCCATCTCCCTCCTCTGCTCTCTCAAACATTGATCCCAACCTCCGAACATGTCTCCCACACTCCTCCATCACCCTCCTCTGCTCTTTCAAACATTGATCCCAACCTCTAGACACTCCTCCCACTCTCCTCCATCACCCTCCTCTGCTCTCTCAAACGTTGATCCCCAACCACTGGACATGTCTCCCACTCTCCTCATTGCCCTCCTCTGCTCCCTCAAACATTGATCCCAACCTCCAGACCTGTCTCCCACTCTCCTTCATCGCCGTCCTCTGCTCTCTCAAACATCGATCCCAACCTCCGGACAAGTCTCCCACTTTCCTCCATCGCCCTCCTCCACACTCTCAAACATTGATTCCAACCTCTGGACACGTCTTCCACTCTCCTCCATCGCCCTCCTCCACTCTCTCAAACATTGATCCCAACCTCCGGACACGTCTCCCACTCTCCTCCATCACCCTCCTCTGCTCTCTCAAACATTGATCCCAACCTCCGGACACGTCCCCCAATCTCCTCCATCACCCTCCTCTGCTCTCTCAAACATTGATCCCAACCTCCGGACACGTCTCCCACTCTCCTCCATCGCCATCCTCTGCTCTCTCAAACATTGATCCCAACCTCCGGACACATCTCCCACTCTCCTCCATCGCGGTCCTCTGCTCTCTCAAACATTGATCCCAACCTCCGGACACGTCTCCCACTCTCCTCCATCGCCATCCTCTGCTCTCTCAAACATTGATCCCAACCTCCGGACACGTCTCCCACTCTCCTCCATCACCCTCCTCTGCTCTCTCAAACATTGATCCCAACCTCCGGACATGTCTCCCACTCTCCTCCATCGCCATCCTCTGCTCTCTCAAACATTGATCCCAACCTCCGGACACGTCTCCCAATCTCCTCCATCACCCTCCTCTGCTCTCTCAAACATTGATCCCAACCTCCGGACACGTCTCCCACTCTCCTCCATCGCCCTCCTCTGCTCTTTTAAACATTGATCCCAACTTAGGACACGTATCCCACTCTCCTCCATCGCCCTCCTCTGCTCTTGCAAAGATTGATCCCAACCTCTGGACACTCCTCCCGCCCTCCTCCCCCACCCTCCTCCACTCTCTCAAACATGGTTCCCCAACCTCTGGACACGTCTCCCACTCTCCTCCATAACCCTCCTCTGCTCTCTCAAACATTGATCCCAACCTTCGGACATGTCTCCCACTCTCCTCCATCGCCATCCTCTGCTCTCTCAAACATTGATCCCAACCTCTGGACACGTCTCCCACTGTCCTCCATCACCATCCTCTGCTCTCTCAAACATTGATCCCAACCTCCGGACACGTCTCCCACTCTCCTCCATCGCCCTCCTCTGCTCTTTCGAAGATTGATCCCAACCTCTGGACACTCCTCCCGGCCTCCTCCCTCACCCTCCTCCACTCTCTCAAACATGGTTCCCCAACCTCCGGACACGTCTCCCACTCTCCTCCATCGCCCTCCTCTGCTCTTTCAAACATTGATCCCAACCTCCGGACACGTCTCCCACTCTCCTCCATCATCCTCCTCTGTTCTCTCAAACATTGATCCCAACCTCTGGACATGTCTCCCACTCTCCTCCCCCACCCTCCTCCACCCTCTCAAACATTGATCCCCAACCTCCAGACACGTCTCCCACTCTCCTCCATCACCCTCCTCCACACTCTCAAACATTGATCCCAACCGCCGGACACGTCTCCCACTCTCCTCCATCTCCATCCTCTGCTCTCTCAAACATTGATCCCAACCTCCGTACACGTCTCCCACTCTCCTCCATCGCCCTCCTCCACACGCAAAGATTGATCCCCAACCTCCTGACACGTCTCCCACTCTCCTCCATCGCCCTCCTCTGCTCTTTCAAAGATTGATCCCAACCTCTGGACACTCCTCCCGGCCTCCTCCCCCACCCTCCTCCACTCTCTCAAACATGGTTCCCCAACATCCGGACACGTCTCCCACTCTCCTCCATCGCCCTCCTCTGCTCTTTCAAACATTGATCCCAACCTCTGGACACGTCTCCCACTCTCCTCCATCACCCTCCTCCACACTCTCAAACATTGATCCCAACCGCCGGACACGTCTCCCACTCTCCTCCATCTCCATCCTCTGCTCTCTCAAACATTGATCCCAACCTCCGGACACGTCTCCCACTCTCCTCCATCGCCCTCCTCCACACGCAAAGATTGATCCCCAACCTCCTGACACGTCTCCCACTCTCCTCCATCACCCTCCTCTGTTCTCTCAAACATTGATCCCAACCTCTGGACACGTCTCCCACTCTCCTCCATTGCGGTCCTCTGCTCTCTCAAACATTGATCCCAAAGTCCGGACACGTCTCCCACTCTCCTCCATCACCCTCCTCTGTTCTCTCAAACATTGATCCCAACCTCCGGATATGTCTCCCTCCCTCCTCCATCACTCTCCTCTGCTCTCTCAAACATTGATCCCAACCTCTGGACAGGTCTCCCGCCCTCCTCCTCTACCCTCCATTGCTCTCTCAAACATTGATCCCAACCTCCGGAAATGTCTCCCAATCTCCTCCATCACCCTCCTCTGCTCTCTCAAACATTGATCCCAACCTCCGGAAACGTCTCCCACTCTCCTCCATTGCCATCCTCTGCTCTCTCAAACATTGATCCCAACCTCCGGACATGTCTCCCACTCTTCTCCATCGCCCTCCTCTGCTCTTTCAAAGATTGATCCCAACCTCTGGACACTCCTCCCGGCCTCCTCCCCCACCTGATCCCAAAGTCCGGACACATCTCCCACTCTCCTCCATCACCCTCCTCTGTTCTCTCAAACATTGATCCCAACCTCCGGATATGTCTCCCTCCCTCCTCCATCACTCTCCTCTGCTCTCTCAAACATTGATCCCAACCTCTGGACAGGTCTCCCGCCCTCCTCCTCTACCCTCCATTGCTCTCTCAAACATTGATCCCAACCTCCGGACATGTCTCCCAATCTCCTCCATCACCCTCCTCTGCTCTCTCAAACATTGATCCCAACCTCTGGAAACGTCTCCCACTCTCCTCCATTGCCGTCCTCTGCTCTCTCAAACATTGATCCCAACCTCCGGACACGTCTCCCACTCTCCTCCATCACCCTCCTCTGTTCTCTCAAACATTGATCCCAACCTCCGGATATGTCTCCCTCCCTCCTCCATCACTCTCCTCTGCTCTCTCAAACATTGATCCCAACCTCTGGACAGGTCTCCCGCCCTCCTCCTCTACCCTCCTCTGCTCTCTCAAACATTGATCCCAACCTCCGGACACGTCTCCCACTCTCCTCCATCGCCATCCTCTGCTCTCTCAAACATTGATCCCAACCTCCGGACACATCTCCCACTCTCCTCCATCGCGGTCCTCTGCTCTCTCAAACATTGATCCCAACCTCCGGACACGTCTCCCACTCTCCTCCATCGCCATCCTCTGCTCTCTCACACATTGATCCCAACCTCCGGACACGTCTCCCACTCTCCTCCATCACCCTTCTCTGCTCTCTCAAACATTGATCCCAACCTCCGGACATGTCTCCCACTCTCCTCCATCGCCATCCTCTGCTCTCTCAAACATTGATCCCAACCTCCGGACACGTCTCCCAATCTCCTCCATCACCCTCCTCTGCTCTCTCAAACATTGATCCCAACCTCCGGACACGTCTCCCACTCTCCTCCATTGCCCTCCTCTGCTCTTTCAAACATTGATCCCAACCTTAGGACACGTATCCCACTCTCCTCCATCGCCCTCCTCTGCTCTTTCAAAGATTGATCCCAACCTCTGGACACTCCTCCCGCCCTCCTCCCCCACCCTCCTCCACTCTCTCAAACATGGTTCCCCAACCTCTGGACACGTCTCCCACTCTCCTCCATAACCCTCCTCTGCTCTCTCAAACATTGATCCCAACCTTCGGACATGTCTCCCACTCTCCTCCATCGCCATCCTCTGCTCTCTCAAACATTGATCCCAACCTCCGGACACGTCTCCCACTCTCCTCCATCGCCCTCCTCTGCTCTTTCGAAGATTGATCCCAACCTCTGGACACTCCTCCCGGCCTCCTCCCTCACCCTCCTCCACTCTCTCAAACATGGTTCCCCAACCTCCGGACACGTCTCCCACTCTCCTCCATCGCCCTCCTCTGCTCTTTCAAACATTGATCCCAACCTCCGGACACGTCTCCCACTCTCCTCCATCATCCTCCTCTGTTCTCTCAAACATTGATCCCAACCTCCGGACACGTCTCCACTCTCCTCCATCGCCATCCTCTGCTCTCTCAAACATTGATCCCAACCTCTGGACATGTCTCCCACTCTCCTCCCCCACCCTCCTCCACCCTCTCAAACATTGATCCCCAACCTCCAGACACGTCTCCCACTCTCCTCCATCACCCTCCTCCACACTCTCAAACATTGATCCCAACCGCCGGACACGTCTCCCACTCTCCTCCATCTCCATCCTCTGCTCTCTCAAACATTGATCCCAACCTCCGTACACGTCTCCCACTCTCCTCCATCGCCCTCCTCCACACGCAAAGATTGATCCCCAACCTCCTGACACGTCTCCCACTCTCCTCCATCGCCCTCCTCTGCTCTTTCAAAGATTGATCCCAACCTCTGGACACTCCTCCCGGCCTCCTCCCCCACCCTCCTCCACTCTCTCAAACATGGTTCCCCAACATCCGGACACGTCTCCCACTCTCCTCCATCGCCCTCCTCTGCTCTTTCAAACATTGATCCCAACCTCTGGACACGTCTCCCACTCTCCTCCATCACCCTCCTCCACACTCTCAAACATTGATCCCAACCGCCGGACACGTCTCCCACTCTCCTCCATCTCCATCCTCTGCTCTCTCAAACATTGATCCCAACCTCCTGACACGTCTCCCACTCTCCTCCATCACCCTCCTCTGTTCTCTCAAACATTGATCCCAACCTCTGGACACGTCTCCCACTCTCCTCCATCACCCTCCTCTGTTCTCTCAAACATTGATCCCAACCGCCGGACACGTCTCCCACTCTCCTCCATTGCGGTCCTCTGCTCTCTCAAACATTGATCCCAAAGTCCGGACACGTCTCCCACTCTCCTCCATCACCCTCCTCTGTTCTCTCAAACATTGATCCCAACCTCCGGATATGTCTCCCTCCCTCCTCCATCACTCTCCTCTGCTCTCTCAAACATTGATCCCAACCTCTGGACAGGTCTCCCGCCCTCCTCCTCTACCCTCCATTGCTCTCTCAAACATTGATCCCAACCTCCGGACATGTCTCCCAATCTCCTCCATCACCCTCCTCTGCTCTCTCAAACATTGATCCCAACCTCCGGAAACGTCTCCCACTCTCCTCCATTGCCATCCTCTGCTCTCTCAAACATTGATCCCAACCTCCGGACATGTCTCCCACTCTTCTCCATCGCCCTCCTCTGCTCTTTCAAAGATTGATCCCAACCTCTGGACACTCCTCCCGGCCTCCTCCCCCACCCTCCTCCACTCTCTCAAACATGGTTCCCCAACATCCGGACACGTCTCCCACTCTCCTCCATCATCCTCCTCTGCTCTCTCAAACATTGATCCCAACCTCCGGACACGTCTCCCACTCTCCTCCATCACCCTCCTCTGCTCTCTCAAACATTGATCCCAACCTCCGGACACGTCTCCCACTCTCCTCCATCACCCTCCTCTGCTCTCTCAAACATTGATCCCAACCTCCGGACACATCTCCCACTCTCCTCCATCGCCATTCTCTGCTCTCTCAAACATTGATCCCAACCTCCAGACATGTCTCCCACTCTCCTCCATCACCCTCCTCTGCTCTCTCAAACATTGATCCCAACCTCCGAACAAGTCTCCCACTCTCCTCCATCGCCATCCTCCACACGCAAACATTGATCCCCAACCTCCTGACACGTCTCCCACTCTCCTCCATCACCCTCCTCTGCTCTCTCAAACATTGATCCCAACCTCCGGATATGTCTCCCTCCCTCCTCCATCACTCTCCTCTGCTCTTTCAAACATTGATCCCAACCTCTGGACAGGTCTCCCGCCCTCCTCCTCTACCCTCCTCTGCTCTCTCAAACATTGATCCCAACCTCCGGACACGTCTCCCACTCTCCTCCATCACTGTCCTCTGCTCTCTCAAACATTGATCCCAACCTCCGGACATGTCTCCCACTCTCCTCCATCACCCTCCTCTGCTCTCTCAAACATTGATCCCAACCTCCGGACACGTCTCCCACTCTCCTCTATCACCCTCCTCTGCTCTCTCAAACATTGATCCCAACCTCTGGACACGTCTCCCACTCTCCTCCATCACCCTCCTCTGCTCTCTCAAACATTGATCCCAACCTCCGGACACGTCTCCCACTCTCCTCCATCGCCATCCTCTGCTCTCTCAAACATTGATCCCAACCTCCGGACACGTCTCCCACTCTCCTCCATCACCCTTCTCTGCTCTCTCAAACATTGATCCCAACCTCCGGACATGTCTCCCACTCTCCTCCATCACCCTCCTCTGCTCTCTCAAACATTGATCCCAACCTCCGGACACGTCTCCCACTCTCCTCTATCACCCTCCTCTGCTCTCTCAAACATTGATCCCAACCTCTGGACACGTCTCCCACTCTCCTCCATCACCCTCCTCTGCTCTCTCAAACATTGATCCCAACCTCCGGACACGTCTCCCACTCTCCTCCATCGCCATCCTCTGCTCTCTCAAACATTGATCCCAACCTCCCGACACGTCTCCCACTCCCCTCCATCACCCTCCTCTGCTCTCTAAAACATTGATCCCAACCACCGGACACTTCTCCCACTCTCCTCCATCACCCTCTTCTGCTCTCTTGAACATTGATCCCAACCGCCGGACACGTCTCCCACTCTCCTCATCGCCCTCTTCTACTCTCTCAAACATTGATCCCAACCTCCGGACACGTCTCCCACTCTCCTCATCGCCCTCTTCTACTCTCTCAAACATTGATCCCAACCTCTGGACATGTCTCCCACTCTCCTCCATCACCCTCCTCTGCTCTCTCAAACATTGATCCCAACCGCCGGACACGTCTCCCACTCTCCTCCATTGGCCTCCTCTGCTCTTTCAAACATTGATCCCAACCACCGGACACGTCTCCCACTCTCCTCCATCACCCTCCTCTGCTCTCTCAAACATTGATCCCAACCTCCGGATATGTCTCCCTCCCTCCTCCATCACTCTCCTCTGCTCTCTCAAACATTGATCCCAACCTCTGGACAGGTCTCCCGCCCTCCTCCTCTACCCTCCATTGCTCTCTCAAACATTGATCCCAACCTCCGGACATGTCTCCCAATCTCCTCCATCACCCTCCTCTGCTCTCTCAAACATTGATCCCAACCTCCGGAAACGTCTCCCACTCTCCTCCATTGCCATCCTCTGCTCTCTCAAACATTGATCCCAACCTCCGGACATGTCTCCCACTCTTCTCCATCGCCCTCCTCTGCTCTTTCAAAGATTGATCCCAACCTCTGGACACTCCTCCCGGCCTCCTCCCCCACCCTCCTCCACTCTCTCAAACATGGTTCCCCAACATCCGGACACGTCTCCCACTCTCCTCCATCGCCCTCCTCTGCTCTTTCAAACATTGATCCCAACCTCCGGACATGTCTCCCGCCCTCCGCCATCATCCTCCTCTGCTCTCTCAAACATTGATCACAACCGCCGGACACGTCTCCCACTCTCCTCCATTGCGGTCCTCTGCTCTCTCAAACATTGATCCCAAAGTCCGGACACGTCTCCCACTCTCCTCCATCACCCTCCTCTGTTCTCTCAAACATTGATCCCAACCTCCGGATATGTCTCCCTCCCTCCTCCATCACTCTCCTCTGCTCTCTCAAACATTGATCCCAACCTCTGGACAGGTCTCCCGCCCTCCTCCTCTACCCTCCATTGCTCTCTCAAACATTGATCCCAACCTCCGGACATGTCTCCCAATCTCCTCCATCACCCTCCTCTGCTCTCTCAAACATTGATCCCAACCTCCGGAAACGTCTCCCACTCTCCTCCATTGCCATCCTCTGCTCTCTCAAACATTGATCCCAACCTCCGGACATGTCTCCCACTCTTCTCCATCGCCCTCCTCTGCTCTTTCAAAGATTGATCCCAACCTCTGGACACTCCTCCCGGCCTCCTCCCCCACCCTCCTCCACTCTCTCAAACATGGTTCCCCAACATCCGGACACGTCTCCCACTCTCCTCCATCATCCTCCTCTGCTCTCTCAAACATTGATCCCAACCTCCGGACACGTCTCCCACTCTCCTCCATCACCCTCCTCTGCTCTCTCAAACATTGATCCCAACCTCCGGACACGTCTCCCACTCTCCTCCATCACCCTCCTCTGCTCTCTCAAACATTGATCCCAACCTCCGGACACATCTCCCACTCTCCTCCATCGCCATTCTCTGCTCTCTCAAACATTGATCCCAACCTCCAGACATGTCTCCCACTCTCCTCCATCACCCTCCTCCGCTCTCTCAAACATTGATCCCAACCTCCGAACAAGTCTCCCACTCTCCTCCATCGCCATCCTCCACACGCAAACATTGATCCCCAACCTCCTGACACGTCTCCCACTCTCCTCCATCACCCTCCTCTGCTCTCTCAAACATTGATCCCAACCTCCGGATATGTCTCCCTCCCTCCTCCATCACTCTCCTCTGCTCTTTCAAACATTGATCCCAACCTCTGGACAGGTCTCCCGCCCTCCTCCTCTACCCTCCTCTGCTCTCTCAAACATTGATCCCAACCTCCGGACACGTCTCCCACTCTCCTCCATCACTGTCCTCTGCTCTCTCAAACATTGATCCCAACCTCCGGACATGTCTCCCACTCTCCTCCATCACCCTCCTCTGCTCTCTCAAACATTGATCCCAACCTCCGGACACGTCTCCCACTCTCCTCCATCACCCTTCTCTGCTCTCTCAAACATTGATCCCAACCTCCGGACATGTCTCCCACTCTCCTCCATCACCCTCCTCTGCTCTCTCAAACATTGATCCCAACCTCCGGACACGTCTCCCACTCTCCTCTATCACCCTCCTCTGCTCTCTCAAACATTGATCCCAACCTCTGGACACGTCTCCCACTCTCCTCCATCACCCTCCTCTGCTCTCTCAAACATTGATCCCAACCTCCGGACACGTCTCCCACTCTCCTCCATCGCCATCCTCTGCTCTCTCAAACATTGATCCCAACCTCCCGACACGTCTCCCACTCCCCTCCATCACCCTCCTCTGCTCTCTAAAACATTGATCCCAACCACCGGACACTTCTCCCACTCTCCTCCATCACCCTCTTCTGCTCTCTTGAACATTGATCCCAACCGCCGGACACGTCTCCCACTCTCCTCATCGCCCTCTTCTACTCTCTCAAACATTGATCCCAACCTCCGGACACGTCTCCCACTCTCCTCATCGCCCTCTTCTACTCTCTCAAACATTGATCCCAACCTCTGGACATGTCTCCCACTCTCCTCCATCACCCTCCTCTGCTCTCTCAAACATTGATCCCAACCGCCGGACACGTCTCCCACTCTCCTCCATCGCCATCCTCTGCTCTCTCAAACATTGATCCCAACCTCCGGACACGTCTCCCACTCCCCTCCATCACCCTCCTCTGCTCTCTCAAACATTGATCCCAACCTCCGGATATGTCTCCCTCCCTCCTCCATCACTCTCCTCTGCTCTCTCAAACATTGATCCCAACCTCTGGACAGGTCTCCCGCCCTCCTCCTCTACCCTCCATTGCTCTCTCAAACATTGATCCCAACCTCCGGACATGTCTCCCAATCTCCTCCATCACCCTCCTCTGCTCTCTCAAACATTGATCCCAACCTCCGGAAACGTCTCCCACTCTCCTCCATTGGCCTCCTCTGCTCTTTCAAACATTGATCCCAACCACCGGACACGTCTCCCACTCTCCTCCATCACCCTCCTCTGCTCTCTCAAACATTGATCCCAACCTCCGGATATGTCTCCCTCCCTCCTCCATCACTCTCCTCTGCTCTCTCAAACATTGATCCCAACCTCTGGACAGGTCTCCCGCCCTCCTCCTCTACCCTCCATTGCTCTCTCAAACATTGATCCCAACCTCCGGACATGTCTCCCAATCTCCTCCATCACCCTCCTCTGCTCTCTCAAACATTGATCCCAACCTCCGGAAACGTCTCCCACTCTCCTCCATTGCCATCCTCTGCTCTCTCAAACATTGATCCCAACCTCCGGACATGTCTCCCACTCTTCTCCATCGCCCTCCTCTGCTCTTTCAAAGATTGATCCCAACCTCTGGACACTCCTCCCGGCCTCCTCCCCCACCCTCCTCCACTCTCTCAAATATGGTTCCCCAACATCCGGACACGTCTCCCACTCTCCTCCATCGCCCTCCTCTGCTCTTTCAAACATTGATCCCAACCTCCGGACATGTCTCCCGCCCTCCGCCATCATCCTCCTCTGCTCTCTCAAACATTGATCACAACCTCCGGACACGTCTCCCACTCTCCTCTATCACCCTCCTCTGCTCTCTCAAACATTGATCCCAACCTCTGGACACGTCTCCCACTTTCCTCCATCACCCTCCTCTGCTCTCTCAAACATTGATCCCAACCTCCGGACACGTCTCCCACTCTCCTCCATCACCCTCCTCTGCTCTCTCAAACATTGATCCCAACCTCCGGACACGTCTCCCACTCCCCTCCATCACCCTCCTCTGCTCTCTCAAACATTGATCCCAACCTCCGGACACGTCTCCCACTCTCCTCCATCGCCATCCTCTGCTCTCTCAAACATTGATCCCAACCTCCGGACATGTCTCCCACTCCCCTCCATCACCCTCCTCTGCTCTCTCAAACATTGATCCCAACCACCGGACACTTCTCCCACTCTCCTCCATCACCCTCTTCTGCTCTCTTGAACATTGATCCCAACCGCCGGACACGTCTCCCACTCTCCTCCATTGGCCTCCTCTGCTCTTTCAAACATTGATCCCAACCACCGGACACGTCTCCCACTCTCCTCCATCACCCTCCTCTGCTCTCTTGAACATTGATCCCAACCTCTGGACACGTCTCCCACTCTCCTCCATCACCCTCCTCTGCTCTCTCAAACATTGATCCCAACCGTCGGACACGTCTCCCACTCTCCTCCATCACCCTCCTCTGCTCTCTCAAACATTGATCCCAACCTCCGGACACGTCTCCCACTCTCCTCCATTGGCCTCCTCTGCTCTTTCAAACATTGATCCCAACCTCCGGACACGTCTCCCACTCTCCTCCATCACCCTCCTCTGCTCTCTCAAACATTGATCCCAACCTCCGGACACGTCTCCCACTCTCCTCCATCACCCTCCTCTGCTCTCTCAAACATTGATCCCAACCACCGGACACGTCTCCCACTCTCCTCCATCACCCTCCTCTGCTCTCTCAAACATTGATCCCAACCACCGGACACGTCTCCCACTCTCCTCCATCACCCTCCTCTGCTCTTTCAAACATTGATCCCAACCTCCGGACACGTCTCCCACTCTCCTCCATCGCGGTCCTCTGCTCTCTCAAACATTGATCCCAACCTCCGGACATGTCTCCCACTCTCCTCCATCACCCTCCTCTGCTATCTCAAACATTGATCCCATCCTCCGGACACATCTCCCACTCTCCTCCTCTACCCTCCTCCACTCTCAAACTTTGATCCCAACCTCTGGACACATCTCCCGCCCTCCTGCTCCACTATTTCAAGCATGAAGCATGAAAAATAACCTGCCTGCAATGTTAATTTCATCAAAAAGAGAAGAGTGGGAAGAAGGGGACAGTGGCTGATGTTGGCCCGGTAATATTCCCACCCTGGAAAAGACTGGACTATATCGGTACAGATAGACAACAATAATAAATAATAAATAAAAGTTTATTACAAAAAAGATTATTACAGAAAGGAAAATACATGTTGTACTTGTTAAAATTGCAAAAACAGAGGCTCGGGAATACCCAAGGAACATCTGTAGTTACAAGGTATAGAATGGTCTGGTTCTCGACTAGTTTCGCGGTATTACCGCTTCCTCAGGAGGACCAATCTATGGGACAGATAATAAAAATAATACAACCATAATACATACAAACATTGTAATGCAGCGTGTAAAAACCAACATAACCTAAGAGGTAAATACAGGAATGGCTTACCCTATATTTGGGTGAATATGTGCGGTACCCAGCTGCCCAAACATAACTCCCCCGCGGCGGACAAGGGGGATTGTACGGAATTCCCTGAATGGATAACAAAATAGCAATTGAAGGGTCTGGTATAACAACTGGTTGGGAGTAGACAAGATTAGCCATTCGTATAGGGGAGGGAGGTAAATGAGGGCGGAAAGGAAAGAAAAGGAAAGAAAAGAAAGGAAAAAGGGGAGTAAGAAAGGAGAAAGGAAAGGGATAGGAATGAGGGAGGGAAGATGGGGAAGGGGGTAAAGGGGGTGGGGAGGGGAAGGAGAAGGGAGGGGGAAAAAGGAAGAAGGGAAAAGGGGGGGGGAAAGGGGGGAGGGGCAGGGAAGGAGGGGGAGGGCAAGGCAAGTGGTGGGGAGGGAGGATGGGGGCTAAAGGGGGGAAGGAAGGGAAGGGGGGACTGGAGGTGGGGGGAACGAACGAGGGAATGGGGGGGAAGGGGAGAGCAGAGGAGGGGGGAAAAACAAGATGGGGCAAGCAAGGCACAGAACCAAAGAAAAGAAGGGGGGAATACAGTGCCCACACCCTCGCTAGTGATATTGAGGCAAATGGTGTGACTTACCATGGTTGTTAGTCCAAGGGATGATATAAAACCAAGTAATATAAGGGCTTGTTGAAAGCGCCGAAGTCAGATGACTCATAGGAAGCAAGAGCACCTACTGTGTCCACCGAGAAGGGGTTCGAAGGGGGTACATGGCTGTGGGAGCCCAGCGGTATGAGGGGATGCCCACAGGGTAACCTAGAATCTGTCAATAAAGGTGTATCACATATAACATGAGATACAGGATAGTATCCATAAGGCGGTATCAGTAATAGATAACGTAAGGTAAAGGATAGTATCCAGGGTAAAAATTGAGGATAAACATACCCAGAGATGTCCCCGGTGGAGCAACGGAGGCGTCCCTTACATCAAAGCCCCACGTGTACAAGTCTATGGTAGAGGGAGCCGCACAGCTCACGTCAAAGGACCCGAGGGCCCATTAAGTGAGCTCCCCAACCCGGAGACGCCCACGACGCCGCCGTCCGGCGGCGTCTGACGTCGCCATCCGGCGGCGTCTGACGTCGCCATCCGGCGGCGCCCGACGTCGCCGGGTCAGTTTCCCCGCACTGCGCAGGTGCGCGACCAGCGCTACTGCGCAAGCGCGTTCAAGGCGAGCCCGTGGGCGGAGAGCCCTGGGCTCGACGAGAGCAAGCAGGGGACAAACAGAGCACGTCTTCCCTGCCAGGGGAAACACAAGTCCGCCGCTAAGGGAGGCAAAGGCAGCCACGAACCGCACCAGGCACCCAGGGATCGCCATAACAATAAATTGACATTGAACAGTAATAAAAAAAGAAATAATAATATGTAAACAAATAGAGATAATAAAGGTATGAGTGGCAATGTAAATGCCACAATAACAATTACGGTGTTTGGTAAACACAGAGGGAATTGACACTACATAGACGGCTAAGGTTACACGGGGAACCCATTAACGGAAGCCATTATGTAAGGTGAAAGGGGTAATGCACAAGGACAGGTTGTGAGTAGGTGGTAAAGGGTGGGGAACCGTAGCCAGGGATGATCACTGGATTACGGGTACATTCTGGATAATAGGAGGTGGGTAAGCGGAAAAAATAAAGAATTGATAAAGTGAAAGGGGTACTGAATAATGTGGGACAGTGAGCTTGGACAAGGGCACTGTAAGTGAGATGGTGTATTGAATGTGGGGGGTAAAGAAGGTGATATAATGTGGTGATGACCCAGAGGAGGGAAGTCAAATACATTCTGTTAGAAGTGAGGGGTATCCCAGAGGTGAAACAATTGGGGATCTAATGGCAGGGAGGCAGATATCACCATACAATGTTGTACTCAAATATTATACAAGGATAGTTACAAATGATGCGATAATATAGCAATGTAATCAGGAGATTATAAGGTTTATCATGGGTAAAAATCAGCTGGGGATTATAAATGTGGATAACAAAATAATCACAGTTAGGCCGGAGAGTTTCCGGTCCATAAAACACATGCTCTTAGGTAAAGGCAGTGAGTGAAGCTGAATAACCCAACAAATGAAGCATAGTAAGTTGCATCTAAAATCTGAACTTGATATAATAAGATGGCTAGAAGAGTGGCTGTGTTGAAACGGTAAATCTACCTAATCCGTAGTGGGAGTGTCCAGGTGTCTGAACCGTGTAGGAGGGGCAACTACCAACGTAATTGATAATAGATACACATGAATGGTAGTAAACTTAAAAGTTAGAGGCACTCGGGGGAAAGAGAAAGGGGTGTGTTATCCACCCAATGAATATGTACAGATATTGAGTATAGCCTCATATAGTCAAAAATAGCAATTTGTTTATAAAAACGTACCATCATCCAAATTAATATGCACAAACAGAGAAGAGTGGGAAGAAGGGGACAGTGGCTGATGTTGGCCCGGTAATATTCCCACCCTGGAAAAGACTGGACTATATCGGTACAGATAGACAACAATAATAAATAATAAATAAAAGTTTATTACAAAAAAGATTATTACAGAAAGGAAAATACATGTTGTACTTGTTAAAATTGCAAAAACAGAGGCTCGGGAATACCCAAGGAACATCTGTAGTTACAAGGTATAGAATGGTCTGGTTCTCGACTAGTTTCGCGGTATTACCGCTTCCTCAGGAGGACCAATCTATGGGACAGATAATAAAAATAATACAACCATAATACATACAAACATTGTAATGCAGCGTGTAAAAACCAACATAACCTAAGAGGTAAATACAGGAATGGCTTACCCTATATTTGGGTGAATATGTGCGGTACCCAGCTGCCCAAACATAACTCCCCCGCGGCGGACAAGGGGGATTGTACGGAATTCCCTGAATGGATAACAAAATAGCAATTGAAGGGTCTGGTATAACAACTGGTTGGGAGTAGACAAGATTAGCCATTCGTATAGGGCCGGACGGCGGCGTCGTGGGCGTCTCCGGGTTGGGGAGCTCACTTAATGGGCCCTCGGGTCCTTTGACGTGAGCTGTGCGGCTCCCTCTACCATAGACTTGTACACGTGGGGCTTTGATGTAAGGGACGCCTCCGTTGCTCCACCGGGGACATCTCTGGGTATGTTTATCCTCAATTTTTACCCTGGATACTATCCTTTACCTTACGTTATCTATTACTGATACCGCCTTATGGATACTATCCTGTATCTCATGTTATATGTGATTAGGGATGAGCTTCGTGTTCGAGTCGAACCCATGTTCGACTCGAACATCGGCTGTTCGACCGTCCGTCGAATTGCGAATGTTATGGGCCGTTCGCGCCAAATTCGTGTGGCGCATCACGGCCCATAATTCACTGCGGCATCGCAGTGCATTGCTGGCTGATGATTGGCCAAGCATGCACTATGACCCGCATGCTTGGCCAATCACAGCGCCGTCAGTAGAGAGAGCTGTAATTGGCCAAAGCCAGGGTGGCTTTGGCCAATTATGGCTCAGGGGATTTAGTACACGCCCCACACTATATAAGGCCGCCTGCACGGCGGCCCTGTGTAGTGTGTTCCGGTGTGCTGATAGAGAGAGAGACAGACAGTGTCATTTGATTTGAGTTAGATAGATTAGGCTAGATCTGTTCCTGCTATTTACATTTAGTGCAGTGCGTCCTGCTCACAGTGTTCAGCTAGATCCATTCCTGCTATTTACATTTAGTGCAGTCAGTGCGTCCTGCTCACAGTGTTCAGCTAGATCCGTTCCTGCTATTTACATTTAGTGCAGTGCGTCCTGCTCACAGTGTTCAGCTAGATCTGTTCCTGCTATTTACATTTAGTGCAGTGCGTCCTGCTCACAGTGTTCAGCTAGATCTGTTCCTGCTATTTACATTTAGTGCAGTGCGTCCTGCTCACAGTGTTCAGCTAGATCCGTTCCTGCTATTTACATTTAGTGCAGTCAGTGCGTCCTGCTCACAGTGTTCAGCTAGATCCGTTCCTGCTATTTACATTTAGTGCAGTCAGTGCGTCCTGCTCACAGTGTTCAGCTAGATCTGTTCCTGCTATTTACATTTAGTGCAGTCAGTGCGTCCTGCTCACAGTGTTCAGCTAGATCCGTTCCTGCTATTTACATTTAGTGCAGTCAGTGCGTCCTGCTCACAGTGTTTATCTAGATCCGTTCCTGCTATTTACATTTAGTGCAGTGCGTCCTGCTCACAGTGTTCAGCTAGATCCGTTCCTGTTATCTTCCTACTGACAGGCAGGCTTGTCTGGTTACAGTATATAAAGCTACCTGAAGAAAATTACAGGTGTTCTATCCCAGCTTAGTGCAGCTACAGGCCATTAGTATGTCTGGAAGGCCAAGAAGGAGAGGC
This sequence comes from Lithobates septentrionalis, assembly GCA_037952835.1. Taxonomy (NCBI): domain Eukaryota; kingdom Metazoa; phylum Chordata; class Amphibia; order Anura; family Ranidae; genus Lithobates; species Lithobates septentrionalis. The sequence continues at coordinate 39,402 of JBBDGP010003282.1, read as the reverse complement.
AGACAGTCACAAGCCAATAAGAGAGGGCAAGCAGGCTCTGTGTCTAGTGCTGGTCGTGGAGACGGTGCATCCTCATCAGCACGTGGCCATGGGACACGCTTGGCCTTTTTTTCGGCAGCTGGCCGTGTTGAGCCGCAACATGCGGAAGACTTGGTCGAGTGGATGACCAAGCCGTCCTCATCCTCCTCATCCTCTCTCACCCATGCCCAGGGTGCTTTGTCTGGCAAAGCAGCGGCCTCTTCCCTCAGCTCAATGTCATCAGTGACTCCTTCCCTAGCTCCACCATGTCCTCCTGAGGATTCCCTCGAACTGTTTGACCACAGTGTTGGGTACATGCTCCAGGAGGATGCCCAGCGTTTGGAAGGCTCTGATGATGATACTGAGCTCGATGAAGGCAGTAACATGAGCACGGACAGAGGGGGTGCCCAAGAAGGACAGCAATCTGGCAGTCATGCTCCCCCTGCTGCAGCATACTGCCAGGTTTGCTCCAGTGATGAGGAGGGAGGGGATGATGAGGTCACTGACTCAACGTGGGTGCCTGATAGGAGAGAGGAGGAGGAGGAGGAGGAGGAGGAGGCGGCACATCACCAACGAGGCAGGATGCCCTCCAGGGGCCAGCCTAAGGGCAGCACATTGACTGCATCACACCCCAAAGCTCCACATGTGCAGGGCGCTGCAGTCTCTGCGCGTTATTCAAAAAGTTCTTTGGTGTGGGCCTTTTTTGAGACGAGTGCATCAGATCGCACCGCTGCTATTTGCAACATATGTCTCAAGCGTATCTCGCGTGGCCAAAACATCTCCCGCTTGGGTACCACATGCTTGACCAGACATATGTTGACCTGCCATGCAGTTCGTTGGCAAGCATATCTAAAAGACCCACACCAAAGAACAAAGAGGATCTCTCCTTGCTCCTCATCAGCTGAGATTTCCAACCCCACTAGACCTTCAGTCCTCTCTGAGACCTGCAGTGAGAGGAATGAAGGTGTAGAATTAGGTGTGTCACAGCCAAGTACTTGTGGGCAATCTGCTTTTGGTACACCGACGTCAGATTGTACCAGGCAAATTTCCCTGCCCCAGCTGCTGCACCGCCGAAAGAAGTTTGCTCCCAGCCATCCACATGCCCAGCGGTTGAATGCTAGCTTGGCAAAATTGCTAGCACTTCAACTGCTGCCTTTTCAGTTGGTAGACTCTGCCCCCTTCCGTGAGTTTGTGGAATGTGCGGTTCCTCAGTGGCAGGTACCCAAACGCCACTTTTTCTCACGGAAGGCGATTCCGGCTCTCTACCGGCATGTGGAAGGCAATGTCCATGCCTCGCTGGACAGGGCGGTCAGCGGTAAGGTGCATATTACCGCTGACTCATGGTCCAGCAGGCATGGACAGGGACATTACTTAAGTTTCACGGCGCATTGGGTGACTCTGCTGGCAGCTGGGAAGGATGCAGGACAAGGTGCAGTAGTGTTGGAGGTTGTTCCGCCACCACGCCTCCAAAATGCTGATTGTGACACACCTCTCTCCTCCACCCCCTCCTCTTCTTCTTCCTCCATGGCCTCTTCCTCGGAACCAGCGGTGCTCCGTAGGCGCTCAAGGGGCTACGCAAATACGCAGGCCAAAAGATGCCATGCGGTGCTTGAGCTGGTGTGCTTGGGGGACAGGAGCCACACTGGGGCAGAGGTTCTGTCAGCTCTGCAGGGGCAGGTTCAGAGGTGGTTGACGCCACGCCAACTTAAGGCAGGAATGGTGGTTTGCGACAATGGCACCAACCTCCTCTCTGCCCTCCGACAGGGACAACTGACCCATGTGCCCTGTTTGGCTCACGTCCTTAACTTGGTGGTGCAGCGGTTCTTGGGCAGGTACCCGGGCTTACAGGATGTCCTGAGGCAGGCCAGGAAAGTCTGTGTGCATTTCCGCCGGTCATATAATGCCAGTGCTCGGCTGACGGACCTCCAAAAGGAGTTTAACCTGCCCAAGAACCGCCTAATCTGTGACATGCCCACCAGGTGGAACTCAACGTTGGCCATGCTGCAGCGGCTGCACACGCAGCAGAGGGCCATCAATGAGTACCTGTGCGACTATGGCACCAGGACAGGGTCAGGGGACCTTGGTTTTTTTTCCCCACGCCAGTGGGCCATGATCAGGGATGCATGCACTGTCCTGTCACCATTCGAGGAGGCCACGAGGATGGTGAGCACTGACAGTGCATGCATCAGTGACACTGTCCCCCTTGTCCACCTGTTGGAGCACACGCTGCGTGGAATAATGGACAGGGCACTTGAGGCAGAACAGAGGCAGGAAGAGGAGGACTTCCTTAGCTCTCAAGGCCCCCTTTATCCAGACAGTGTTCCTGCGTGCCCGCCGATCACACAGGAAGAGGACGAGGAGGAGGAGGAGGAGGAGGAAGATTGTGTCAGTATGGAGGTGGAGCCTGGCACTCAGCATCAGCAGTCTTTAAGGGATCAGTCCCAAGGAACACATGGACTTGTACGTGGCTGGGAGGAGGTGGCTGCAGACGTTGTTGTCCTTAGTGACCCAGAGGACTCCGGACCGAATGCCTCAGCAAACCTACGCTGCATGGCCTCCCTGATCCTGCAAAGCCTGCGTAAGGATCCTCGTATTCGTGGTATCAAGGAGAAGGACCAATACTGGCTGGCAACCCTCCTTGATCCACGTTACAAGGGTAAGGTTGCGGACCTTATCTTGCCATCGCAGAGGGAGCAGAGGATGAAACATCTTCGGGAGGCCTTGCAGAAAGGTCTGTGCAACGCGTTCCCAGAGACTGGGAGGTTACAAACTCCTGTTTCTGGACAACGTGTTGCTGAGGCTTCGGTCAGTCAAAGAAGGAGCGGTGGAGAAGGTGGCCGTCTGACCGATGCGTTCAGACAATTTTTTGGTCCGCAGCCCCAAGGTATGATCGGTTCCAGCAACCATCGCCAGCGTCTGTTTTACATGGTGCAGGAATACCTAGGGGCAAGATCAGACTTGGACACCTTTCCCACCGAAAATCCTCTGGGTTACTGGGTCTTGAGGATGGATCACTGGCCAGAGCTTGCACAGTATGCAATTGAGCTACTGGCCTGTCCTGCATCCAGCGTTCTTTCGGAACGCACATTCAGTGCTGCTGGAGGTGTGGTAACCGATCACAGGGTGCGTCTGTCCACTGACTCGGTCGATCGGCTGACCTTCATAAAAATGAATCAGTCTTGGATCACCACCAGCTACCAAGCACCTGATGCTGATGTAACTGAATAATTTTTTTCAGATCCCTTCAAAGACTGCCTATGCTGATGCTGAGTGACTATCCCTGAGTAATTATCCTCTTCCTCCTCAATCATCACGCTGATAGCTTGTAAGAACATTTTTGGTTCTGGGCGCCACCACCAGTGCCTAAGGCACAATTTTTCAGCCCCTGTTTAACAGGGGCGTGTAATTACAATTTTTGATGTAATACTTTGCAGCAGGGCTCGTTCCTGCATTCCAACTAGAGTGTCTGTGAGGGGTTGCAGTGTTGTGGCACCAGCACCAGTGCCTAAGGACCAATTTTTCTGCCCCTGTCTAACAGGGGCGTGTAATTACAATTTTTGATGCAATACTTTGCAGCAGGGCTCGTTCCTGCGTTCCAACTAGAGTGTCTGTGAGGGGTTGCAGTGTTGTGGCACCAGCACCAGTGCCTAAGGCCTAATTTTTCAGCTCCTGTTCAACAGGGGCATGTAATTACAATTCTTGATCTAATATTTCACAGCAGGGCCCTGTGAGGGCTTACAGTGTTGTGGCCACAGCAACACCTAAGGCCCAAATTTCTGCTGAGTATATAGGGCAGGACCCTACTTTCAAACATCTAACTTACAAACGACTCCTACTTGCAAACGGAAGGAGACAACAGGAAGTGAGATGAAATCTACCCCTAGGAAGGGAAATTCTCTCCTGTAAGAGTTAATATGGGAAAACAATTTCTCCTTTCCACTGATGCTTTCCAATCCTTGTTCCACAAAAAAACCCAAATTTTCAAAAAAACATTTTTCATTGGGACAAAAAAGTGAGGTGAAATCTTCTGAAGAGGAGGAAAGACAGCAAAACAAATGTCACAGGGGTGATAACCCTTCCCTATGTTTTCCAAAAAGCTTAAAAAAGATTTTTTGGCTGGAGCTAAACACGTTAAAAATGTACCCGTTCAAAATTACAAAGAGATTCTACTTAACAACAAACCTACAGTCCCTGTCTTGTTTGCACCGCCTGTATACTGCTGTTCAGAGTATATAGGGCCTTTCCTTATTTTAATTTGGGTGCGGGGTTCCCCTTAATATCCATACAGGACCCAAAGGGCCTGGTAATGGACTGGGGGGTACCCATGCCGTTTGTCTCACTGATTTTCATCCATATTGCCATGACCCGACATGACATTAAACCCGCAAGCAGTTTTAAATGAGATTTTTTCCTTTAAAAATGACATTTGGTGCAGGGACTGTTCTAAACACGGGAAACACGCGTCACTTTACAGGCATACTATAGACACCCCCCAGGTACCATATTTAAAGGAATATTTCACTTTTTTTTTTTTACTTTAAGCATCATTAAAATCACTGCTCCCGAAAAAACGGCCGTTTTTAAAAGTTTTTTTTGCATTGATACATGTCCCCTGGGGTAGGACCCGGGTCCCCAAACCCTTTTTCGGACAATACCATGCAAATTAGCCTTTAAAATGAGCACTTTTGATTTCGAACGTTCGAGTCCCATAGACGTCAATGGGGTTCTAACGTTCGTGCGAACTTTCGGTCCGTTCGCGGGTTCTGGTGCGAACCGAACCGGGGGGTGTTCGGCTCATCCCTACTAGCGAGGGTGTGGGCACTGTATTCCCCCCTTCTTTTCTTTGGTTCTGTGCCTTGCTTGCCCCATCTTGTTTTTCCCCCCTCCTCTGCTCTCCCCTTCCCCCCCCATTCCCTCGGTCGTTCCCCCCACCCCCAGTCCCCCCTTCCCTTCCTTCCCCCCTTTAGCCCCCATCCTCCCTCCCCACCACTTGCCTTGCCCTCCCCCTCCTTCCCTGCCCCTCCCCCCTTCCCCCCCCCCTTTTCCCTTCTTCCTTTTTCCCCCTCCCTTCTCCTTCCCCTCCCCACCCCCTTTACCCCCTTCCCCATCTTCCCTCCCTCATTCCTATCCCTTTCCTTTCTCCTTTCTTACTCCCCTTTTTCCTTTCTTTTCTTTCCTTTTCTTTCCTTTCCGCCCTCATTTACCTCCCTCCCCTATACGAATGGCTAATCTTGTCTACTCCCAACCAGTTGTTATACCAGACCCTTCAATTGCTATTTTGTTATCCATTCAGGGAATTCCGTACAATCCCCCTTGTCCGCCGCGGGGGAGTTATGTTTGGGCAGCTGGGTACCGCACATATTCACCCAAATATAGGGTAAGCCATTCCTGTATTTACCTCTTAGGTTATGTTGGTTTTTACACGCTGCATTACAATGTTTGTATGTATTATGGTTGTATTATTTTTATTATCTGTCCCATAGATTGGTCCTCCTGAGGAAGCGGTAATACCGCGAAACTAGTCGAGAACCAGACCATTCTATACCTTGTAACTACAGATGTTCCTTGGGTATTCCCGAGCCTCTGTTTTTGCAATTTTAACAAGTACAACATGTATTTTCCTTTCTGTAATAATCTTTTTTGTAATAAACTTTTATTTATTATTTATTATTGTTGTCTATCTGTACCGATATAGTCCAGTCTTTTCCAGGGTGGGAATATTACCGGGCCAACATCAGCCACTGTCCCCTTCTTCCCACTCTTCTCTGTTTGTGCATATTAATTTGGATGATGGTACGTTTTTATAAACAAATTGCTATTTTTGACTATATGAGGCTATACTCAATATCTGTACATATTCATTGGGTGGATAACACACCCCTTTCTCTTTCCCCCGAGTGCCTCTAACTTTTAAGTTTACTACCATTCATGTGTATCTATTATCAATTACGTTGGTAGTTGCCCCTCCTACACGGTTCAGACACCTGGACACTCCCACTACGGATTAGGTAGATTTACCGTTTCAACACAGCCACTCTTCTAGCCATCTTATTATATCAAGTTCAGATTTTAGATGCAACTTACTATGCTTCATTTGTTGGGTTATTCAGCTTCACTCACTGCCTTTACCTAAGAGCATGTGTTTTATGGACCGGAAACTCTCCGGCCTAACTGTGATTATTTTGTTATCCACATTTATAATCCCCAGCTGATTTTTACCCATGATAAACCTTATAATCTCCTGATTACATTGCTATATTATCGCATCATTTGTAACTATCCTTGTATAATATTTGAGTACAACATTGTATGGTGATATCTGCCTCCCTGCCATTAGATCCCCAATTGTTTCACCTCTGGGATACCCCTCACTTCTAACAGAATGTATTTGACTTCCCTCCTCTGGGTCATCACCACATTATATCACCTTCTTTACCCCCCACATTCAATACACCATCTCACTTACAGTGCCCTTGTCCAAGCTCACTGTCCCACATTATTCAGTACCCCTTTCACTTTATCAATTCTTTATTTTTTCCGCTTACCCACCTCCTATTATCCAGAATGTACCCGTAATCCAGTGATCATCCCTGGCTACGGTTCCCCACCCTTTACCACCTACTCACAACCTGTCCTTGTGCATTACCCCTTTCACCTTACATAATGGCTTCCGTTAATGGGTTCCCCGTGTAACCTTAGCCGTCTATGTAGTGTCAATTCCCTCTGTGTTTACCAAACACCGTAATTGTTATTGTGGCATTTACATTGCCACTCATACCTTTATTATCTCTATTTGTTTACATATTATTATTTCTTTTTTTATTACTGTTCAATGTCAATTTATTGTTATGGCGATCCCTGGGTGCCTGGTGCGGTTCGTGGCTGCCTTTGCCTCCCTTAGCGGCGGACTTGTGTTTCCCCTGGCAGGGAAGACGTGCTCTGTTTGTCCCCTGCTTGCTCTCGTCGAGCCCAGGGCTCTCCGGCCACGGGCTCGCCTTGAACGCGCTTGCGCAGTAGCGCTGGTCGCGCACCTGCGCAGTGCGGGGAAACTGACCCGGCGACGTCGGGCGCCGCCGGATGGCGACGTCAGACGCCGCCGGATGGCGGCGTCGTGGGCGTCTCCGGGTTGGGGAGCTCACTTAATGGGCCCTCGGGTCCTTTGACGTGAGCTGTGCGGCTCCCTCTACCATAGACTTGTACACGTGGGGCTTTGATGTAAGGGACGCCTCCGTTGCTCCACCGGGGACATCTCTGGGTATGTTTATCCTCAATTTTTACCCTGGATACTATCCTTTACCTTACGTTATCTATTACTGATACCGCCTTATGGATACTATCCTGTATCTCATGTTATATGTGATACACCTTTATTGACAGATTCTAGGTTACCCTGTGGGCATCCCCTCATACCGCTGGGCTCCCACAGCCATGTACCCCCTTCGAACCCCTTCTCGGTGGACACAGTAGGTGCTCTTGCTTCCTATGAGTCATCTGACTTCGGCGCTTTCAACAAGCCCTTATATTACTTGGTTTTATATCATCCCTTGGACTAACAACCATGGTAAGTCACACCATTTGCCTCAATATCACTAGCGAGGGTGTGGGCACTGTATTCCCCCCTTCTTTTCTTTGGTTCTGTGCCTTGCTTGCCCCATCTTGTTTTTCCCCCCTCCTCTGCTCTCCCCTTCCCCCCCCATTCCCTCGTTCGTTCCCCCCACCCCCAGTCCCCCCTTCCCTTCCTTCCCCCCTTTAGCCCCCATCCTCCCTCCCCACCACTTGCCTTGCCCTCCCCCTCCTTCCCTGCCCCTCCCCCCTTTCCCCCCCCCCTTTTCCCTTCTTCCTTTTTCCCCCTCCCTTCTCCTTCCCCTCCCCACCCCCTTTACCCCCTTCCCCATCTTCCCTCCCTCATTCCTATCCCTTTCCTTTCTCCTTTCTTACTCCCCTTTTTCCTTTCTTTTCTTTCCTTTTCTTTCCTTTCCGCCCTCATTTACCTCCCTCCCCTATACGAATGGCTAATCTTGTCTACTCCCAACCAGTTGTTATACCAGACCCTTCAATTGCTATTTTGTTATCCATTCAGGGAATTCCGTACAATCCCCCTTGTCCGCCGCGGGGGAGTTATGTTTGGGCAGCTGGGTACCGCACATATTCACCCAAATATAGGGTAAGCCATTCCTGTATTTACCTCTTAGGTTATGTTGGTTTTTACACGCTGCATTACAATGTTTGTATGTATTATGGTTGTATTATTTTTATTATCTGTCCCATAGATTGGTCCTCCTGAGGAAGCGGTAATACCGCGAAACTAGTCGAGAACCAGACCATTCTATACCTTGTAACTACAGATGTTCCTTGGGTATTCCCGAGCCTCTGTTTTTGCAATTTTAACAAGTACAACATGTATTTTCCTTTCTGTAATAATCTTTTTTGTAATAAACTTTTATTTATTATTTATTATTGTTGTCTATCTGTACCGATATAGTCCAGTCTTTTCCAGGGTGGGAATATTACCGGGCCAACATCAGCCACTGTCCCCTTCTTCCCACTCTTCTCTGTTTGTGCATATTAATTTGGATGATGGTACGTTTTTATAAACAAATTGCTATTTTTGACTATATGAGGCTATACTCAATATCTGTTAATTTCATCAACTAAAATATTTTCATACATTAACTCTATTTTAGATGACTAAAATTAAAGCCATTCAGATGACTAAAATACGACTAAAACTAAAATGGCATTTTAGTCAAAAGATTAGGACTAAAACTAAATTGAAACCTGGTGTTAAATGAACACTGCACTACTACATAAGAATAAGTAGGAGGCATCTACTAAGCTGCTCAAAGAAAAAAAAATAAGAAAAAGGCTTTTCTTCCTTTTTCTTAATGTTTAATGTTGGCAATATATATCTGTAATATGTGCAATGGCATTACAGCCAATGTAGGTTACAGCTATATTTTAAGGTTGCACTTACATTTGTCAAAAAGCAATATTTTTGTTTGTTTATGAAACTTTATTCATAAAGACGTTCTATCACAACGGCTAAATCTGTGTCTGTAGTGTATTTTCAGCCCTTCATACCAGAAATAATAACATCTTATTCGATTTTTACTGCAGGAGTATATAATGAGTTCGGAAATTCCAGAGAAATGCTTTAAAAATTGCGTTGCAATTTACCTAAACCCATTCGATTTTAGTCTACTACAATACAACTAAAACTAAATGAAATTCAGATGACTAAAATACGACTAAAACTAAATAGGCATTTTAGTCAAAAGACTAAAATATGAAAAAAAAATCCAGAATTTGATGTCAAAATCCACACTCCCTGCCTGAAGACTCCTGGGATTTCTGAGGATAATATCCCAGGAGTCAGTGGGAGCACACACCACATCATTCCCTAGGTGATCGGGGAAAAATGTTAAAAAGGTATTTTGAGAGTTAACAACGTTTCTATCCAGTAGTGGACATCCAAGACTTCAACAACAAGAGCTTTACAAAAAGGCTGTAAGTCACACAATGCATTTCAGGACAAATACCCACAATGAAGTGTGAGGTTTTCACAAAAAAAGAATATTGTAAAGACTCAACAAATATCCACAATAAAGTATATATATAAACTAAAAAACAAACAAAGAAATATTATATATACTTCCTGAACAGAAATTAAAAAAATAGCTCAGATATTTGCTAAATCACACACCAAATGCAGGTTTACAGGCTCAAAATCTATAAAGTGTATTTTTCACTGTAAAAACAAAGTAATATTGAACAGACTCTATAAACAGGATTTAAACATTCTGTTTTGGTCACATTTCACAAAATCAGGTGCCACATGAAGCTCTTGTAGGCTCACTATCCACAATAAAGTCTATTTTTTTCCTAATATATTACACAGACTCCATAAACAGTATTTAAACAAACTGTTGTGTAGTGATAGGCTGAACACCCCCTGTGCGGTTCGCAGCAGAACTCCCGAACAGGGGGAAAGTTCTGACTTGAACGGCAAACTCAAAGTCTATGGGAGCCGAGCAGAAACAAAGTTGCCCATTTTGAAGGGTTATATGCAAGTAATTGGCCATAAAAGAGGTATGGGGGTCTGGGTACTGCCCTGGGGGACATGTATCAATGAAATGTTTTTTTTTTTTAACTCTCGTTTTTTCAGGAGCAGTGATTTTAATGATGCTTAAAGTGCAACAATAAAAAAGAAAAATTAAATATAGTGTCTGGGGGGTCCCCTTAGTCTGCCTGTAAAGTGACGCATCTGTACCATGTATAGAACCTGCTGCAGCAAAAATGAAATTTCTAAAGGAGAAAAACAAGTCAAATCACATTCAAGTAAATTGACTGGTGGTTTAAAAAAATAAAGAAAAAAAAACGAAGGGTCTAGTATGGATTTTAAGGGGAATCCCAATCCAAAAAACTAAAAACGGCTTTGGGCCCCCCTCAAAATCCATACCAAACCCTTATCCGAGCATGCAGCCTGGCAGGTCAGGAAAGGGGGGGATGAGTGAGCGGCCCCCCTCCTGAACCATACCAGGTCACATGCCCTCAATATGGGGGGGTGCTTTGGGGAGAGGGTGCAGGGAAGGGGCAGTAAATGCAGAGCATTTTTCTTTATCGTACATCACGAGACACAGAGCCACAGTAATAACTGTATGGGTTATATGGCACCTTCAGGTGGTGGACACTGGCACACCCTAAACAGGAAGTTCAATTTCCCATATAACCCCTCTCCTTACCGGGAGTACCTCAGTTTTTTCGCCAGTGTCTTAGGTGTTGGTCACGAGTAAGGATGTTGTCATGGTTATGCAATAGAGTTTGTCTGTCAGCTTACTTCTCACCATGTGTTCATCTCTAGAGACCAGCCACTCTCACCTGACTGCTTTTATATTCTCTCCTCTAAGCATGGCTCCACCCCAGCTCCTATCAGACAACTCTATATTAACCTCTGCACTGCAGGCCAGCCCTGCTGATCAACTTTGTGTGTTTGGCTTCCTGTTTCCTGCTTGCCGTGTGCTCTACAGCTGTCTCTGTTACCGACTATTCCTGTCTGCTTGTGACCCTGACCTTTTGGCGTGTCCCTGACTATCCCTGTTTGCCTGTGATCCTGAACCTTTGGTGTGTACTCTGTTGTCTTTGTCTGCTAGTTGCCCCGACCTTGGCTTATTCCCTTACTATCCCTATCCTCCTGTTGCCTACTGTAGGCTTGAGCTAGAGGACCCTGGGGGTCGTGACCTGGAGCCAGTTGCAGCCCAGTCCATCCTCACCACTAGAGGCTCTGGTGAACACCTGCTGGCTCTTAGACTCCGCACCCTAGGGAATCTTATGCTCTAACCCCTGTGGGATACGTGTTGGTGTTCCAGCAGCCCTGCCTTCCTTTACCACCCTGACTCCCATCCGCATCAGTCAGCCGTAGAGCCAATACCTTGCGGTGCACTCCTGATCCCAATGGTGTGCATCTGTCACCTGGCCTCAAGTGGCCTGACAGTTTAATCAGCCATGGACCCGGCTGACGTGCCGCTTCCTGCAGCTGATCCATCGCAGGTCATAGTTGGCAGACTCGAGACCCAGGAATCTAATCAGTCTCAGGTGATGCGATTCCTTCAAGATCTGGCTTCCCACTTCGAGCAGCTTCAGGACACCTTGGGAACCCCGAACCTGCAGCCTCGAGTACAATCAGTGGTTGCACCTATCGCACCAGTCGCAGCCACGCATTCATTATTACTGCCACCTCCATCCCTTTTCTCTGGGGACTCCAAGGCCTGCAGGGGCTTCCTCAGCCAATGCACCATTCATTTTGAGCTCCAGCCTCAAAACTTTCTGTCTGATCGGGCTAAGGTAGCCTATTATCATTTCCCTCCTCTCTGGTGAAGCTTTAGCCTGGGCTGCCCCCCTGTGGGAGAAGAATGATCTAGTGGTTTCCAGCCTGTCCGACTTCTTGAAGCTCTTTTGTAACATCTTTAAGGAGCCAGCTCGGGTTTCTTCAGTGGCTAGTGCCCTTTTACGCCTTCACCAAGAATCTTGTTCAGTGGGACAATATGCACTTCAGTTCCGTATCCTCACAGCTGAATTGAGCTGGAACAATGAGGCCCTGGTCGCAACCTTTTTACATGGCCTCTCTGACCGAGTGAAAGACGAATTAGCAGGAAGAGTCATCCCCGCTGGCTGGACGATGTAATTTCCTTGTGCAATCAGATTGACATTTGTTTCCAGGAGAGGTCCCTAGAAAAAAGACGCCAGCACTCCCTGGGCCCTAGTCAACCTGAGCTCTTCCCCTGTCGCCCTGTGGAGCATCCTCTGCCTGCCGAGGAACCTATGCAGCTGGGCCGGACCAGACTAACCCCCAAAGAACGTGCTAGGTGCAGAACTCTGGGCTTGTGTCTTTATTGTGGGGGCAAGGGTCATTTTCGTGACTCCTGCTCGCTTAGTCCAGGAAACGCTCGGGTCTAATACATTCCGGTGTTCCTCCATGTAGGCACTTCTCCCCAATCAGTCCTAGCATATCTGGACTCCGGGGCTGTCGGCAATTTTATGGACTGGAGAACTGCTTCTTCTATGAAGCTTACCCTTTCTCCACTCACTACACCACTGGTAGTCTCAGCAATTGATGGCACTGTGCTCCCAGGGGGCCCTATCCGCTTCCAGACGCTACCTATTAGGATGACGATAGGGATACTCCACCAGGAGTGGATTTCCTTCATCATTCTACCCAAGGCCTCTACCCCCATTGTATTGGGCCTTCCTTGGCTACAGCTCCACTCTCCACATGTGGACTGGGTCTCTGGGCAGAACCTGGCTTGGGCTCCTTCATGTTTCTCATCCTGTCTTCTCAAGGTGGTCCCCATGGAGAGACTTCCCATTGCTACCACATCCGTATCTTCTGATCTTCCCGCGGCATACATTGATTACCGGTATGTGTTTTGTAAGAAGTCTGCTATTTAACAATAGGGACGGGCATTACGAATACCTGGTTATGCCTTTTGGTTTGTGTAATGCTCCAGCTGTGTTTCAGAACTTTGTCAATTAAATCTTCAGGGATCTACTGTACCAGTTTGTTGTCATCTATCTGGATGACATTCTCATCTTTTCCGAAAATCTGCTTGCTCACAGAAACCATGTCCGCACCGTTCTTCAGCGCCTTAGAGAGAATAATCTCTATGCCAAGCTGGAGAAATGTTCCTTTGAATGTTCTGAGGTCCTGTTTCTGGGATGATTTGTTTCTAGTTTGGGTCTTCGTATGGATCCCGGAAAGGTCTCGGCCATTACCAACTGGCCCCTTCCTGCTAGCCTCAAGGCCACACAGCACTTTCTTGGCTTCACAAATTATTATAGGCAGTTCATAAGGAATTACTTTTCCATTGCCGCGCATATTATCGCTTTGACCAAGAAGGGTGCGATTGCCAAAGACTGGCCTCCCGGGGCTGTCTCTGCGTTTCACGATCTGAAACAGGCCTTTGTTTCTGGACTTCTCTTGAAGAGACCAAATCCTGGGGACCCATTTGTTATTGAAGCAGACGCTTCTTCGATGGGGGTGGGAGCTGTGCTTCTTCAGTTCTTTGAGAAGAGACGTCAACCATGTGCGTTCTTCTCCAAAAAATTTTCTCAGGCAGAGAGAAATTATGCCATTGGTGATCGGGAACTTCTCGCAATTAAATTGGCGTTGGAGGAGTGGCATCATCTCTTGGAGGGTTCCCCTCACTCCATAAAGATCTTTACTGATCACAAGAATCTACAATACCTACAGAATGCTAAACGTCTGAACCCCAGACAGGCCAGGTGGAGTCTCTTCTTTTCCCATTTTAAATTCATGATTATGTAAAAACCTGGTTCCTACAATGGTCGGGCTGATGCGCTCTCTAGGTCGTTTCACACTTTGGACGAGGAGTCCACCCCTGATCCTGAGCCGATCATTCCGACCTCATGCATTGTTGCCCATTCTACCACCTTGGAATAAAAAATTCCTCCTGGCAAGACCTTTGTTCCCACTGAGCTAAGAGCTAAGATCCTTCGTTGGGGACATGATTCCAAGGTGGCAGGTCATGCTGGGTTCCTCCGACCCTTCCTGCTCATCATTCATCACTATTGGTGGCCTAATCTCCACTCGGATGTTAAAGATTACGTTAAGGCTTGTCATGTCCGTGCTCAGTCTAAATCCTCCACACAAGCCCCTGCTGGTCTTCTCATGCCCTTGCCTATTCCTAAGGAGCCCTGGTCTCACATTGCCATGGATTGTATCACCGATCTTCCACTGTCGGAGAATAATACGGTCATTTGGGTGGTAATCGACCAGTTCTCCAAGATGGCTCATTTTGTTCCTCTTCCTGGTCTCCCTTCTGCCCCTGCCTTGGTATCCATTTTTGTACAAGAGATTTTCCACCTTCATGGTGTTCCTTCCCATGTCGTTTCGGACAGGGGTGTTCAGTTTACTTCTTGTTTTTGGAGAGCCTTTTGCAAATCCCTCAACATTACCTTGGATTTTACCTCTTCTTACCATCCCCAATCCAATGGCCAGACTGAGAGGGTTAATCAGGAGTTGGAGGTCTTTCTCCTTACCTTGGTCTCGGCTCATCACGATGATTGGACATCACTACTCTCGTGGGCAGAGTTCTCCCACAATAATCATGTCAGCGTCAGTTCTCAGAAAACACCCTTTCTCACTGTTTATGGAAGACATCCTCAACTCCTTCTTCCTATGACCTGTTCTTCTGACATTCCAGCTTTGGCTACTGTTCAGGAATCATTCAATTCCATGTGGGCTGACGTTCATGATTCCCTCCAGAAAGCTGTCAACAAATTCAAGAGTTTTGCTGACCATCGCAGGCGTAAGCCGCCTTCTCTACAGCCAGGAGACAAAGTCTGGCTCCCCACCAGGAACATCAGACTCCGGGTTCCTTCTCTCAAATTTGCCCCAAGATTCATTAGTCCGTACACCATAACTTCTAAACTGAATCCGGTTTGTTTCAAACTCCAGATTCCCAAAAGCCTCAAAATCTCTAACTCCTTCCTTGTTGCCCTTCTGAAGCCTTTAGTCCTCAATAAGTTCTCTCGTCCTCTCTCTACCGCAGCGCTGGTCTCTGTGGGTGATCAGGAGTACGGAGTTAGCAAAATTTTTCATTCCCGACTCTGTAGAGGCATTCTCCAGTACCTCGTGTATTGGAAAGGGTATGGTCCTGAGGAGAGGTAGTGGATCACGGCTTCTGAGGTCTTTGCACCTGTTAAGGAAGTTTCATTTGAAGTTCCCCTCTAAACCTGGTCCCAGGCAGGGAAGGGGGGAGGCCTCGTAAGAGGGGGGGGTACTGTCATGGTTATGCAATAGAGTTTGTCTGTCAGCTTACCTCTCGCCATGTGTTCATCTCTAGAGACCAGCCACTCTCACCTGACTGCTTTTATAATCTCTCCTCTAAGCATGGCTCCACCCCAGCTCCTATCAGAGAACTCTATATTAAAGAGGAACTAAACCCTGGTGGGTTTTACTTCCTCTTTGTTTCCCTGAAAAGGTAAAGCATAATGGGCTACTATGCATCGCATAGTAGCCCATTATGTGTCACTTACCTGACACAGGAGCCTGCGATGTCCCCGATTTCCTCACTGGCAGCGAGTGTCCATTCTTCACCCCTCTTCTTTCTGGGGCCACGAACTCCGGCTCTGTGACTGGCCGGAGTCGCATGACATCACTCCCGCGCATGCGCGTGGGAGCTGCCAGTCACAGCATGGCCACAGCTTGCCCTTTCAAGAGTGCGCATGCGCCGAATACATTGGTGCATGCACAGAAGACAGCATTGTTTGGGGAAATAGTAAATATCTCCTAAACCGTGTAGGTTTAGGAGATATTTCAAGCACCTACAGGTAAGCCTTATGCCGCGTAAACATGAGCGGACTTTTTGACCGGACTGGTCCGATGGACCGAGTCTGGCGGACAATTCGACCATGTGTGGGCTTCATCAGACCTGCAGCGGACTTTTTCGGTCGAAAATCTGACGGACATTAGATTTGGAACATGTTTCAAATCTTTACGTCGGAACTCCACCGGACCCAGTTCCTATCGAAAAGTCTGCTCATCTGTATGCTAGTCCGGCGGACGAAAACCGATACTAAGCCAGCTATTGGCTACTGGCTATCAACTTCCTTACTTTACTCCGGTCGTATGTCATCACGTACAAATCCGTCGGACTTTGGTGTGATCGTCTGTAGGCAAGTCCGTTTGTTCGCAAAGTCTGTCCGAAGTCCGCCGAAAGTCCGTCGGATAGACCGTCGGACCAGTCCGGTCAAAAAGTCAGCCCGTGTGTACGCTGCATTAATCTAGGCTTACCTGTAGGTGAAAGTGGTCTGTAAGGGTTTACAACCACTTTAACCTCTGCACTGCAGGCTAGCCCTGCTGATCAACTTTGTGTGTTTGGCTTCCTGTTTCCTGCTTGCCGTGTGCTCTACGTTTGTCTCTGTTACCGACTATTCCTGTCTGCTCGTGACCCTGACCTTTTGGCGTGTCCCCGACTATCCCTGTTTGCCTGTGACCCTGAACCTTTAGCGTGTACTCTGTTGTCCTTGTCTGCTAGTTGCCCCGACCTTGGCTTATTCCTTTACTATCCCTATCCTCCTGTTGCCTACTGTGGGCGTGAGCTGGGGGACCCTGGGGGTCACGACCTGGAGCCAGTTGCAGCCCAGTCCATCCTCACCAATAGGGGCTCTGGTGAACACCTGCTGGCTCTTAGACTCCGTGCCCCAGGGAATCCTACGCTCTAACCCCGGTGGGATCCGTGTTGGTGTTCCAGCAGCCCTGCCTGACCCTTACTCCCATCCGCAGCAGTCGGTCGTAGGGTCCACTACCTTGCGGTGCACTCCTGATCCCAACGGTGTGCATCTGTCACCTAGCCTCAGGTGGCCTGACAGATGTGCTGTGCTGGAATATTCCTTGCTGGGGCAAGCCATGCAACCGGATCCATTCAAAGTGTCTTTTCCAGGCCGAATTGAATGGTACCCAAGCCTCGTGTCCGAAGAAACAAGGTTTTGCTTGTAACGCTTTTCTTTTTAGAGAGCTGGACCCCATGATCCAGTGTTTTGTTATTTCAGCCATATTCCTGGTGGGGTGCTTTTTACAGGCCCAGGGCTGTGGATCCCCGATAAAAAAGGGGGCCCCAGTCCCTGAAGGTTTTCTAAATGGAGCCCACTGTGAGAGGTGAAGATTGGGTCTGTTACCACAGAACCCTACAGCTGGATAAAGTAAGGGAGAGCGGCACAGTGGTGTAGTGGATAGCACTCTCACCTAGCAGTAAAAAGGGTCACTGGTTTAAATCCCAACCACGACACTACCTGCCTGGAGTCCTGTGCCTGCGTGGGTTTCCTCCGGGTACTCCGGTTTCCTCCCACACTACAAAGACATGCTGGTAGGTTGATTGGCTTCTGTCTAAATTGGCCCTAGTATGATAGCCCTATGAATGTGAGTTGGGGACCTTAGATTGTAAGCCCCTTGAGGGTAGGGACCAAGGTGAATGTACAATGTATATGTAAAGCGCTGCGTAAATTGATGGCGCTATATAAGTACCTTAAATAATAATAATAATTCCTAAGGAATTTTTCTAATTCTTGTGGGTTTTCTCCTTTAAAGTAAATGTTGTCATGCCTATAGTCACCACCGGGGGCTCTCAAGAGCAGGTACCTGATTCCATGCTTGTCAGTCTCGCCTCTGTGTACACGCTGCACGCTTCCTCCAGCCCAGGCTGCAGGTAAAGTCATGGGAAAGGGGGTTTTTCTTCTCCTAGGAATGTCCCCCCACCTGGATAGTTTTCCTCCAGGCAGAGGGAGCATGGCATTAGACGGCGGTGTGTCGCGCCGCTCCCGCCGCCATTACGATGGCTCCATTCGGCAGCTCTCCTCCTCGCCTCCTCTCCTCCTCCCCCAGCCCTCCTCCATGCGGTCCGGTCAGGATTGGAGCCTGCTTGCGCGGGAAAACGCTCTATTTTAAAATAGATGACGGGGGCGCGATGGGTGGTTGGAGAAAGGGGGCGGGGTTTAGCGGCGTTGGCGTAATTTAGCGTCCACAATGCGGGCTGCAAAGCTACAAAATGCACCTTTTTTCTGGGGCATACAGCTAGGAGGGACACAGAGCAGACGGGTGGCATGTGAGTGAGTCACACAGGCATGGTGGTACCTCTGCGCTGTGCTCGGCACTATGACCAGAGGAGGTGGTTCAAATGTCTTAAAGACCAAAGACACAAAAGGGTCGCCCTCAGGTCCTAAGGACCCTCCCTCTGCAACACCATCCCGTACTAAGGAGGCTGTTCAGAGTGAGCCATCAGGGTCATCAGGGGCTGCCATTGCTTCCGACACTTCAGCCCCTGTCTATATAACTGAGCAGGTTTTCTCCTCAGCTATGAGTGGCTTAGAGGAAAGATTATTGGCTTTAATCACATCTTCACGGAGTGGAAGAAAACGCATTAGGTCCCCTTCTACCACCAGGATCCCCAAACAGAGGAACTGTGGGAGGGGGAAGATGAATCCCCCTCAGGGGACCGTGAACAGGCTGATGACTCCTCTTCCGAGGAATCAAGTGGGGAAGGACCTTCTTCAGATTCACAGGCTAAGAAGTTGCTGGTGCATTCTCTTACTGAAATGGTCCGCGCCAAATTTAAGCTACCCCTAACTGAGTCGGTTGAAGAGCCCAATTCTTGTTTGGGTTCACTGAAGCCTCCTCAAGCCTTGCGTGCCTTTCCTGTCCATTCATTGCTGGAAAAGCTTATGTATTCTGACGAGATCACCCAGATAAGCATTTTTTTCCTCTTAAGAAGTTTTCAACACTTTATCCTTTGGAGGAAAAATTCATCAAGATGTGGAGTATACCAGCAATTGACGCTGCTATATCCTCTGTGAATAAAAGTTTGACTTGTCCGGTTAACAATGCGCAAATACTCAGGGATCTACAGTAACTGATAAAAATTTGAAATTCCTGTTAAAAAACATTTTCTCCCTGGCAGGTTCAGTGGCGGCAATTGGGGTGTGTCAATCCTTGAGAGATCACTTGAAACAGGTGCTCAAGGTGTTCCCTGAACAGCAGGCCCAGGAATTTGCTGAGCTTCCAGCAGCTTTGTGCTTTGCAATTGACGTAATCAGAGATTCTATTCTTCAAACCTCTCGCCTTACACTTGGGTTGGTACATATGCGTAGAATCTTATGGTTAAAAGGTTGGTCAGCCGAAGCGCCATGCAAGAAGCTCCTGGCTGGTTTTCCTTTTCGTGGTGTAAAGCTGTTTGGGGAGGATTTGGAGAAATATATCCGAAAACATCAAGTGGGAAAAGTACTCTTTTGCCAGTTAAGAAAAAGAGTAAGCGTCCCTCATTTAAATGGGGTTTTCCTCCAGTGCCAGGAGCATCAGCCTCCAGGCAGTCGCGACGGCCTCCACTGTCAGGTTCAAGAGGTAAACCTCAGGGTCAACCCCAGGGACAAAAATAAGTCGTGGGGGAGGAAGCCCGCAAGACAGAACGCTAAAGCCTCTTTATGAAGGGGCTCGTTCGAGTGAGGGGAATACTGTTGCAATTCTCAAAGGTCTGGCAGGAAGAATTTCGGGACAGATGGGTGGTCTCTACGATAACTCTAGGTTACAAACTAGAGTTACGAGAGTTCCCTTCTTCCTCAGGTCAAATGTCCCCAAAGATGCAGAAAAAGGAAGTCTCTCTTTCTAGCGTTAGACCGACTTTTGTCGCAAAAGGTCATCATGGTGGTTCTTGTGGAAGAGCAGGGGTCGGGGTTTTATTCAAACCTTTTCACGGTACCAAAACCAAATGGTGATGTCAGGCCCATTCTAGATCTCAAAGATCTAAATCGATTCCTGAAGATTCGCTCTTTTTGCATGGAATCAATCCGATCAGTAGTCTCCATCCTACAAGGGGGGGAGCTTCTGGCATCAATCGACATCAAGGATGCATACCTGCATGTACCTATTTTCCCTGCTCACCAGAAGTATTTGTGTTTCGAAGTAGAAGGACTTCATTTTCAGTTTGTAGCCTTGCCTTTCAGTCTAGCTACTGCACCTCGGGTGTTTACAAAACTTCTGGCCCTTCCAGATTAAGGACTCAAGGTATAACAATAATAGCATAACTGGACAACCTGCTCTTAATAGACCAGTTGGTAGTCTGCTTGGACCAAAACGTGGTCACCACAGTCAACTACCTGGAATACCTAGGTTGGGTCATCAACCTAGAGAAATCTTCTTTAAAGCCAGTAAGAAGATTAGAGTGCTTGGGTCTGGTCATAGATACAGCCCAGAAGAAGGTCAGCGCCATAAAGGAGCTGTTCCAATGGGTCAGGGCAAAGAAGGGTCCTTCCATTCGCCTTTGTATGTAGGTTGTAGGTTGTTGGGGAAGATGGTGGCTTCATTCCAAGCAGTTCCCTATGCTCAGTTTCATTCGATACTGCTGCAAAATAGTATCGTATCAGCCTGGAACAATAAGATTCAGGCACTAGATTTTTCAATGCGTTTGTCGCCAAAAGTGCCCCAGAGCCTCAGTTGGTGGAGGATATCTGTTAATCTGCAGAAGGGGAAATCCTTCTTACAGGTTACCTGGAAGGTGGTAACAATGAATGCCAGCCTTTCAGGTTGGGGATCAGTCCTGGAAGAAGCGTCTGTCCAAGGGAAATGGTCCAGAACCGAAAGGAACTTGCCCATCAACATTCTAGAGATTCGGGCGGCATGTCTAGCCCTAAGGGCCTGGACATTCAGATTGCAGAATTTTCCTGTCAGGATTCAATCCAACAATGCCACAGCAGTGGCTTATATCAATCATCAAGGGGGCACCAGAAGTCAGGCAAACCAGGGAGAGGTAAACCATATCCTAACCTGGGCAGAAAAACATGTTCCGTGCATTTCGGCAATCTTCATTCCAGGGGTAGAGAACTGGCAGGCAGACTACTTAAGTCGCCAGTAGTTGTTCCCTTCACCCCGACATCTTCCTGGCTATATGCCAAAGATGGGGGATCCCGGATGTAGATCTGCTTGCGTCCAGGTTCAACAACAAAGTCGACAACTTTGTGTCAATAACAAGAGATCCACTCGCATGCGGAACAGATGCGTTGGTGACCCCGTGGGATCGGTTCTCACTGATTTATGCATTCCCTCCTATTCTGCTGCTACCCCAACTTCTTCGCAGGATCAAGCAAGAAAGGAAGTCAGTAGTTCTTGTGGCCTCAGCATGGCCCAGAAGATCTTGGTATGCAGAAATAGTAAAGATAGTGGTAGGGGCCCCATGGCCCCTACCACCACATCCAGACCTGCTATTGCAGGGACCGGTGTTCCATCCTACTTTAAAAACACTAAATTTAATGGTTTGGCTATTGAAACCCACATTCTAAGGAATCGTGGGCTTTTAGGCTCAGTGATACCTACCTTGATTAATGCAAGGAAGCCAGCTTACAGAGTCATTTATTATAGAGTCTGGAAGGCATATGTTTCTTGGTGTGAATCCAGGGGTTGGCATCCTAGGAAGTATGTCATAGGTAGAATTCTTGCCTTTCTGCAAATGGGGCTAGAAATGAAACTGGCCTTGAGTACTATCAAGGGCCAGGTCTCGGCCTTGTCAGTATTGTTTCAGCGTCCGCTTGGTTCGCATTCTTTGATCCAAAGCTTTATACAGGGGGTAACACGGCTTAATCCATTGGTTAGGGCACCCCTAAACCCTTGGGACTTGAATTTGGTTCTGTCGGCATTACAGAAACAGCCTTTTGATCCGATATGACATATTCCTTTGGTTCTTTTGACAAGGAAGCTAGTTTTTCTGGTAGCCATATCTTCTGCAAGAAGGATATCAGAGTTGGCGGCCCTTTCTTGTAAAGAGCCATATTTTTCGTTCACAAGGATAGAGTAGTATTGCGTCCTCATCCTAGCTTTCTGCCAAAGGTGGTTTCAGGTTTTCAGCTAAACCAGGATATTGTTTTACCTTCATTTTTTCCAGAACCCTGTTCTAAGGAAGACAAGTCACTACACTCTTTGGATGTAGTGAGAGCAGTCAAGATCTACTTGAAGGCGACTGCTCAGATTTGAAAAACAGATGTTTTGTTCGTGTTGCCTGAAGGTCCTAGGAAAGGACAGGCAGCATCAAAATCCACTATTGCTAAATGGATTCGGCAGGTAATTATTCAGGCTTATGGCTTAAAGAAGAAGGTTCCACCTTTTCAGGTCAAAGCGCACTCCACTAGGGCTGTTAGTGCTTCGTGGGCAGTGCATCACCAAGCCTCCATGGCTCAAATCTGCAAGGCCGCAACCTGGTCTTCAGTCCATACATTCACCAGATTCTATCAGGTGGATGTAAGAAGGAATGAGTATATCACCTTTGGGCGCAGTGTGCTGCAGGCAGTGGTATAGGTCCTCAGGTCTGATTGCACCCTACTTTTGTTTGTGTCCCCTCCCCTCAGGTGGCATTGCTCTGGGACATCCCATACAGTTATTACTGTGGCTCTGTGTCCCGTGATGTACGATAAGAAAATAGGATTTTTATAAGATTTTACCTGTAAAATCCTTTTCTTGGAGTACATCACGGGACACAGAGGTCCCTCCCCTCTTTCTAGTTACACATGTATTGCTTTGCTACAAAACTGA
Source organism: Lithobates septentrionalis (assembly GCA_037952835.1). NCBI lineage: Eukaryota > Metazoa > Chordata > Amphibia > Anura > Ranidae > Lithobates > Lithobates septentrionalis. The sequence goes on along the minus strand of JBBDGP010003282.1, from coordinate 16,799 downwards.
GGTACTCCCGGTAAGGGGAGGGGTTATATGGGGAATTGAACTTCCTGTTTAGGGTGTGCCAGTGTCCACCACCTGAAGGTGCCATATGACCCATACAGTTATTACTGTGGCTCTGTGTCCCGTGATGTACTCCAAGAAAAGGATTTTACAGGTAAGCTGTTATAAAAATCCTATTTTTTTCTTTTTCGGCAACCTGATTACTCATCAGTTGTTAAGGACGCCGTGGCTGGCTTCCCGGCCCCGCTCCATAACAACCAGCTTTTACTGTGCCCTGATTGGGCAAAGCTTTGCCCAATCAAGGCACAGAATGCAGTGTGCAGCGCACAGTGCATTGCAGGGTGTTCGGCGGTGCAAATACCCGCTGAACACCCTGCAAATTTGGCTGTTCCTCGCATGGGGTGAACAGCCAATGTTCAGCCTGAACTCATGCTAAGACTTGCTAAGTCACAAACTGTATGCAGTTTTTCAGACCAATAATACACAATATAATGTATACTTTTCAGTGAATTAAGGAGGAATATTGTACATACTCCATAAACAGTATTTAAACAACTTGTTTAGAGATACATTTGCAAAATCACACACTTCTTGGAACTTTTCAGGCCAAAAATATATAAAAAATGCATTTTCCCACTGGAAAAAGGAAGGAATAATGTACATACTTCATAAATAGTATTTAACAATCTGTTTTAGTCTGCCTTTGAAAAACACACCCCATGCAGGATTCTAGGCCATACAAACACTACAAAGCGTATATTTTTTTTACTGTAAAAGCAAATTAATATTGTACAGACTTCATAAACAGTGGTTTTAAAGGCCACTTCAGTGTGCAGCCCCCCCAAACACTTACCTAAGCCTGATCTTGATCCAGCAATGTGCACAAGAGCAGCGAATCTCCCAGGTATCTTGCTCTTCATTGGCTGAGATACAGCAGCAGGAGCCATTGGCTCCTGCTGTTGTTAATCACAGCCAGTGAGGAGGAAGCAGGGACAGGGCTGAGTCTCGCTCGCTGTGCCTTATGGACACATAGAGTGGGTCCGGGAGGAGGGGCTCAGAGCTCTGGTGGGGGACCTGAGAAGAGGAAGACCGGGGGCTGCTTTGTGGAAAACCATTACAGAGCCGGTAAGTATAACATGTTTGTTATTTTTAAAAGAAAAAATAAGAAAAATACTTTTATAAACACTTTAAACAATCTTCTGTGGCCTCTTTTACTGAATCACACACCACAAACTTTTCAGGCAAGTATCCACAGTAAAGTGCATTGTTTTCCCCCAATAAAAAAATTAATTTTGTACACAGTCCATAAACATTATTTTAACAATCTCTTGTAGATGGCATTTACTAAATCACACACCGCATGCAGCTTTTCAAACCAAATAAACAATATAAAGTGTATATTGTGAAGTAAAAGTAAAGGAATACTGTACAGACTCCAAAAACACAATTTAGAAATTTGTTTTAGACATTTGCAAAATCGCACACCACATGCAGCTTTTCAGGCCAAAAGTAAAGTGTAAATTTTTCACTGAAAAAAGAAGAAATATTGCACTCACTTCTTAAATTGTATGCAAACACTATGTTATAAAAATGCCTTTAAGTGTATATATTTCCAATAAAAAATGATAAACGATTGTACTGACTCCATATACAATATTTAATCACTTTGGTAGGCCATAATTTGAACTGGAGTGGCAGCAGTTAGTCTTTGATCCAAAAATTTTCATTATAGTGAATGTTTTTCACATAAAACATCCAGATTAATACAGATTCCAGAATACACAGTAATTAGGCACCTTGCAGTAGGCCACATTTTGAACAAGAGAAAAAACAGCCAGCTTTAAATATAAAATCAACATTCAATTGTTTATTTCATAGAAAAAAGCTCCACAAATATTATACTGACTTCATAGGCAGTATACAAGCAGTTTTGGTAGGTTCTTTTTTTGAACAAAAGGGGAAACAGTCTGCTTTTAATCCAAAAATAAACTTTAGTGTGTATTTATTTTCCAGTAAAAAGACAGAGAGATATTTCACTGACTTCATACACTGTATTTAAAACATATTACTTGGCAGAAGGTTGAACAGTGGAGACACCAGGCAGATTTTAAAAAAATAAAATAAAAAATCAAGTTTGTATTAGTTCACTGAAAAAAGTCAGCAAAATATTGTACCAATCCCATGTGCAGCATGAAAGCACGTTTACTAGGCAGCAGTTTAACATTGAGAGACCAGGTAGGTTGTAATCAACGGGTTACAGTTAGGGTAGACTAATTCAGATAAATGATAGCCACAAATATTCTTTATTGTCAGAGCAGGGGAATAGGGGCTGAGCATAATTTTCCCTGCAGCAAATCAAAAAAAAATTGTAGCTGAGGATCATCTGTGGAATTCTTTATGTGTGGCACCTTTGCATTGCCTAATCACAAGATGGACTGTGAAAAAATCATTATACATTTTGCGGCTAAGGCCTAGCTGTGGAAAAAATATTAGTGGAACCTTTACAGAGCACCAGAATAGGACAATAGATAGATAATAATGGCTGGAGCTGGTAATGTTAGCAGGCCAGAATCCTTGGAATGAGCAGGTAATGGTGGCAGGAGGTGGTAATGGTGACAAGTCAGCAGTGGAAGATCAAGCTGGTAATGTTGGTAGGCCAGCAGTGATTGAAGGAGCTGGTGTTGTTGGTGGGCCAGAAGCTGTGGAAAGAGCTGGTAATAATGGAAGGAGCTGGTAATGATGGGAGGCCAGCAGAGGTAGCAGGAGCTGGTAAGGGTGACAGGAGCTACTAATGGTGGGAGGCTAGCAGTGGTTGAGGATGCTGGTAATGATGCCAGGAGCTGGTGTTGGCGACAAGCCAGCAGAGGTAGAAGGGGCTAGTAAGGGTGGCAGTTTAGAAGTGGTGGAAGGAAATGGTAATGTTGGTTGGCTGGAAGATGTGGAAATGAAATTGGAAATTTTAATTGTGGCTTAATTAACTGTGTATTGCAAATGTGTAGTTGACGATTGCAGTTTATAAGTAATGTGCGGAGTATAAATGTAATTTCATTGTGAACTTGTTTTCTACCATAAACCTTATCTTATAGCGCTGGTAATGATGCCAGGAGTTGGTAATGGCGACAGGCCAGCAGAGGTAGAAGGTGCTGGTAATGGCAGCAGTCTAGCAGTGGTGAAATGAGCTGCTAATGGCGGCATGCTAGCAGAGGTAGAAGCAGCTGCTAATGTTGGCAGGCTAGCAATGGTGGAAGGAGCTGGTAATGTTGGCAGTCTAGCAATAAGGAAGGAGCTGGTAATGTTGGAAGTCTAGCAATGGTGGCAGGAGCTGGTAATATTGGCAGTCTAGCAATGGTGGAAGGAGCTGGTAATGTTGGCAGTCTAGCAATGGTGGAAGGAGCTGGTAATGTTGGCAGTCTAGCAATGGTGGAAGGAGCTGGTAATGTTGGCAGTCTAGCAATGAAGGAAGGAGCTGGAAATGTTGGCAGTCTAGCAATGGTGGAAGGAGCTGGTAATGTTGGCAGTCTAGCAATGGTGGAAGGAGCTGGTAATGTTGGCAGTCTAGCAATAAGGAAGGAGCTGGAAATGTTGGCAGTCTAGCAATGGTGGCAGGAGCTGGTAATATTGGCAGTCTAGCAATGGTGGAAGGAGCTGGTAATGTTGGCAGTCTAGCAATGGTGGAAGGAGCTGGTAATGTTGGCAGTCTAGCAATGGTGGAAGCAGCAGGTAATGTTGGCAGTCTAGCAATGAAGGAAGGAGCTGGAAATGTTGGCAGTCTAGCAATGGTGGAAGCAGCTGGTAATGTTGGCAGTCTAGCAATGGTGGAAGCAGCTGGTGATGTCGGCAGTCTAGCAATGGTGGAAGGAGCTGGTAATATTATCAGGCTAGCAGTGGTGGAAGTAGGTGGTAATATTATCAGGCTAGCAGTGGTGGAAGGAGCTGGTAATATTAGCAGGCTATCAGTGGTGGAAGGAGCTGGTAATATTATCAGGCTAGCAGTGGTGGAAGGAGCTGGTAATATTATCAGGCTAGCAGTGGTGGAAGGAGCTGGTAATATTAGCAGGCTATCAGTGGTGGAAGGAGCTGGTAATGTTGGCAGTCTAGCAATGGGGAAGGAGTTGGTAATGTTGGCAGGTTAGCAGTGGTGGAAGGAGCTGGTAATGTTGGCAGTCTAGCAATGGTGGAAGGAGCTGGTAATGTTGGCAGGTTAGCAGTGGTGGAAGGAGCTGGTAATGTTGGCAGGTTAGCAGTGGTGGAAGGAGCTGGTAATGTTGGCAGGTTAGCAAAGGTGGAATGAGCTGGTAATGTTGGCAGGTTAGCAAAGGTGGAAGGAGCTGGTAATATTGGCAGTCTAGCAATGGTGGAAGGAGCTGGTAATGTTGGCAGTTTAGCAGTGGTGGAATGAGCTGGTAATGTTGGCATTAGCAGTGGTGGAAGGAGCTGGTAATGTTGGCAGGTTAGCAAAGGTGGAAGGAGCTGGTAATGTTGGCAGTCTAGCAATGATGGAAGGAGCTGGTAATGTTGGCAGTCTAGCAATGATGGAAGGAGCTGGTAATGTTGGCAACCAGGTTAGCAGTGGTGAAAGGAGCTGGTAATGTTGGCAGGTTAGCAGTGGTGGAAGGCACTGGTAATGTTGACAAGCTAGTAGTGGTAGAAGGTGCTGGTAAGCATGGCAGGAGCTCGTAATGGCGGCAAGCACTGGGGGATTTTCGCCTACCGGGGGTGCATGGGACTTCAGTCTCCACTTGTATACCCCAGGGATGCTGGGCGGTCGGCCCAGATCCCCAAAGGCATGACGGAGTGAGCCCAGACACCCTGTCTTCTCTCCAGTGGCTGAAAAGACTCCAGGGAGAAGGGCCAGTCCAGGCCTTTCCCCAGCGGCGGGCGTGTTCTCTGAGAGAGGCAGAGGTTGGCTGGGTAAGTAATGCTCTGTTTAGGACAATTTATTTGGGGTACTGTGTGGATATCAGCATTGGGGGACTGGAACTATGGACTAACTTCTGAGTCAACCCGTCTGGGGTCTCCTCCTGTGTTAGTCTCCTGCCGAAAGGGGGGAAATGTGACAGAGCATCTTGTCTCGTACTTGGGGGGAGAATTATTTGTATGGGTTCCTTGTTCAGCTGATCGGAGTGTTTGGTGGCTGCCTTGGTGTTCGGGAAGGGAATGTTCTAATCTACTTTAACCCTTTCGTACTCGGGGTGTCGTCACAGTACTTAACTAAGAACCACTGTTCCACCGTGTTGGGGACATGTGCCAGGGAAGGCACATGTGTGAAATTTCCCTCTGAATGGTGGAGAACAGGTTGTTGCTGTTGTCATACACAGCCTTCTCTGGCAAATGATAGCCTGGGGTTAGCCACTTCTCAGCCTGCCCCTAAAGGGCTAAAATAATCCCTGACCCAGTGTGGCCCCTGTCTCCCAGGCATACCAGTATGGTAGCATTTTGCTCTTGGTTACTTGGGGAGGACTGATTGGTATGATGAATCACCAGAGGAGGCCATTGAGGGGGTGGGGGGTAGAGATGACTGAGCTGTCACCAACACCAAGCTGCAGGACATAGGGCACCAGCTCCAGCTGTGTGCCCCTTCCTGCATCCTTCCCAGCCACCAGTACATTTACACAATGCGCCATAAAGAGATGTAAAGTTCCTGCCCATGCTTGCTGGACCACATGTCTGTGGTCATACAGACCCTTCTGCTGACCTTGTGGGCTAATTACAAGGAGACATTACTTTCCACATGAAGTCTAGTGTAGGTGGTCTTTGTTCTGGTCCTTGACTGCTACCTCTCTGACAATGACACAAAGAGGTGCTCACCAGAATGGGTATGAAAGACTTCCAGGTACAAAAATTAATCTCACTTAAAGGACTTTTTGAAACATTTAATGGTTAAGGAGTAAGGATGAGCCCAACACCCCTGGTTCGGTTCGCACCAGAACAGGCAAAAAATTCAGACGAATACACGAACACTGTTAAAGTCTATGGGACACAACCATAAAAAATCAAAAGTGCTCATTTTAAAGGCTGACCAGAGAGGTGACAGAGCCTGGAGGAGTCACCGGCCAACTCCCAGATTTCCCACCGGGGTCATGGCCCGGACCGCTCAGCAAGACCAGCCACGCTGCTAGAGGGATGCCTGTTGCTGGCTGGATATCCGGATTTGAGGTCATATAAATGCCCGGTTTGCCCACTACCCGCTACGCTCACTCTCTTCCCCTTGTCCTTTCTCCCTCCTCCTTGTCCTCTCTATCACTCCCCATTGTCCTCTTTCTCCCCCCTTGTCCTCCCTCCCCCCTTGTCCTCCCTCCCCCCCTTGTCCTCCCTCTCTCTCCTATGTCCTCTCTCTCTCTCCCCCTTGTCCTCTCTCTCTCCCCCTTGTCCTCTCTATCACTCCCCATTGTCCTCTCTCTCTTTCTCCCCCCCTTGTCCTCTCTCCCCCTTGTCCTCTCTCCCCCTTGTCCTCCCTCTCGCTCCTATGTCCTCTCTCTCTCTCCCCTTGTCCTCTCTGTTTCTCTCTCCCCTTGTCCTCTCTCTCTCTCCCCTTGTCCTCTCTCTTTCTCCCCCCCCCTTGCCCCCTCTCCCCTTGTCCTCTCTCCCCTTGTCCCCTCTCCCCCCCTGTCCTCTCTTTCTTCCTCTTGTCCTCTCTCTCTTCCCTTGTCCTCTCTCTCTCTCTCTCCCCCCTTGTCCTCTCTCTCCTCCTTGTCTCCCCCTCTCAATCTCCTATGTCATCTCACTCTCCCCCTTGTCCTCTCTCTCCCCCTTGCCCTCTCTCCTCCCTTGTCCTCCCTCTCTCTCTCCTATGTCATCTCATTCTCTCCCCCTTGTCCTCTTTCTCTCTCGCCTATGTCCTCTCTCTCTCTCTCCCCCTTGTCCTCCCTCCCTCTCTCTCTCTCCTATGCCCTCTGTCTCTCTCCCTCCCTTGTCCTCCCTCCCTCTCTCTCCCCTGTGCACCCCCCCCCTGTCCTCTCTTTCTTCCTCTTGTCCTCCCTCTCTCTCTTCCCTTTGTCCTCTCTCTCCCTTGCTCTCTCTCTCCCCCACTTGTCCTCTCTACTCCTTGTCCCCCCTTCTCTCTCTCTCTCTCTATGTCATTTCACTCTCCCCCCTTGTCCTCTCTCCCCCCTTGTCCTCTCTCTCTCTCTCTCTCTCTCTCCTCTCTCTCTCTCTCTCCTATGTCATCTCATTCTCTCCCCCTTGTCCTCTCTCCCCCCTTGTCCTCCCTCTCTCTCTCTCTCTCTCTCTCTCCCTCCTATGTCATCTCATTCTCTCCCCCTTGTCCTCTCTCCCCCCTTGTCCTCCTTCTCTCCTTCTCTCTCTCTCTCTCTATGTCATCTCATTCTCTCCCCCTTGTCCTCTCTCTCCCCTTGTCCTCCTTCTCTCCTTCTCTCTCTCCTATGTCATCTCATTCTGTCCCCTTGTCCTCTTTCTCTCTCGCCTATGTCCTCTCTCTCCCCCTTGTCCTCCTCCCTCTCTCTCTCTCTCCTATGCCCTCGATCTCTCTCCCCCTTGTCCTCCCTCTCTCTCCTATGTCATCTCTCTCTCCCCCTTGTCCTCTTTCTTTCTCTCTCTCTCTCCCCCTTGTCCCCTCTCTCCCCCTTGTCCTCCCTCCCTCTCTCTCCTATGTCATCTCATTCTCTCCCCCTTGTCCTCTCTATCTCTCCCTTGTCCTCTTTCTCTCTCCCCCCTTGTCCTCCCTTCCTCTCTCTCTCTCTCCTATGCCCTCTCTCCCTCTCTTTCCCTTGTCCTCTCTGTCTCTCCCCCTTGTCCCCCTCCCTCTTTCTTCTATGCCCTCTGTCTCTCTCTCTCCCTTGTCCTCCCTCCCTCTCTCTCACCTGTGCCCCCCCTGTCCTCTCTTTCTTCCTCTTGTCCTCTCTCTCTTCCCTTTGTCCTCTCTCTCTACCCTTTGTCCTCTCTCTCTTGCTCTCTTTCTCCGCCCTTGTCCTCTCTCTCCTCCTTGTCCCCCCTCTCTCTCTCTCTCCTATGTCATCTCATTCTCTCCCCCTTGTTCTCTATCCCCCCTTGTCCTCCTTCTCTCTCTCTCTCTCTCTCTCTCTCTCTCTCTCTCTCTCTCTCTCTGTCTCTCTCTCTCTCCTATGTCATCTCATTCTCTCCCCCTTGTCCTCCCTCTCTCTCTCCTATGCCCTCTGTCTCTCTCTCTCCCTTGTCCTCTCTGTTTCCTCTCCCCCTTGTCCTCTCTCTCTCCCCCTTGTCCTCCTCCCCCCTTGTCCTCTCATCCCCCCTTGTCCTCTTTGTCTCCCCCCTATGTCCTCTCTCTCTCCCTTGTCCTCCCTCCCTCTTTCTCTCCTATGCCCTCTCTCTCCCCCTTGTCCTCCCTCCCTCTCTCTCTCTTATGTCATCTCTCTCCCCTACTCTCTCTCTCTCTTGTCCCCCCTCTCTCTCCCTCTTGTCCTCCCTCTCTCTCCTATGTCATCTCTCTCTCCCCCTTGTCCTCTCTCTCTCTCTCCCCCTTGTCCCAACTCTCTCCCTTGCCCTCTCTCTCCCTCGCTCTCTTTCTCTCTCCCTCCCCATTGTCCTCTCCCCCCCTTTATCCTCTCTATCTCTCCCCCTTGCCCCTCCTTTCTCTCCCCCTGGTCCTCTCTCCCCCCTTGTCCCCCGCTCTCTCTCTCCCCTATGTCATCTCTCTCTCCCACTTGTCATCTTTCTCTCTCCCCCTTGTCCTCTCTATTTTCCCCTAGTTCCCCCTCTCTCTCCTATGTCATCTCTCTCTCTCCCCCTTGCCCTCTCCCCCCTTGTCCTCTCTCTCTCTCTCGTCCTCTATGTCATCTCTCTCCCCCTTGTCCTCTGTCTCTCTCACCCTGTCCCCACTCTCTCCCTTGTCCTCTCTCTCTCTCTCTCCCTCCCTCCCTCTCTCTCTCCCCTATGTCACCTCTCGCTCCCCTTTTCCTCTTTCTCTCTTCCCCTGTCCTCTCTCTCCCCACTTGTCCCCCCCTCTCTCCTATGTCATCTCTCTCTCTCTCTCTCTCTCTCTCTCCCTTGCCCTCTCCCCCCTTGTCCTCTCTCTCTCTCCCCACTTGTCCCCCTCTCTCTCCAATGTCATCTCTCTCTCTCCCCCTTGCCCTCTCCCCCCTTGTCCTCTCTCTCTCGTCCTCTATTCCATCTCTCTCCCCCTTGTCCCCTGTCTCTCTCACCCTTGTCCCCACTCTCTCCCTTATCCTCTTTCTCTCTCCCCCTTTTCCTCTTTCTCTCTTCCCCTGTCCTCTCTCTCCCCACTTGTCCCCCTCTCTCTCCTATGCCATCTCTCTCTCTCCCCCTTGTCCTCCCTCTCTCTCTCTCGTCCTCTAGGTCATCTCTCTCTCCCTCTTGTCAGCACTATCTCCCTCCCCCCTCTCTCTCTCCCCCTTGTCCCCCACTCTCTCCCCCCCTGTCCTCTTTCTCTCTCCCCCTTGTTCTCTCTCTCCTATGTCATCTCTCTCTTCCCCCTTGCCCTCTCTCTCTCTCCCTTGTCCTCTCTCTCTCTCCCCCTTGTCTTCCCTGCCTCGCCCTCTTGTCCTCCCTCTCTCTCCTATGTCCTCTCTCTCCCCCCATGTCCCCTTTCTCCCCCCTCTTGTCCCCTTTCTCCCCCCTCTTGTCCTCTCTCTCCCCCTTGTCCTCTCTTCCACCCCTTGTCCTCTCTCTCTCCCCCTTGTCCTCTCTCTTCCCTCTGTCCTCTCTCTCTCTCGTACTCTCTCTCTCCCCCCTTGTCCTCTCTCTCTCCCCTTGTCCTCCCTCTCCTCCCTTTGTGTCCCCCTCTTTCTCTCCCCCTTGTCCTCCCTCTCTCTCTCTGCTATGTCACCTCATTCTCTCCCCCTTGTCCTCTTTATCTCCCCCTTTTCCTCTTTCTCTCTCTCCTATGCCCTCTCTCTCTCCCCTTGTCCTCCCTCCCCCTCTCTCTCCTATGTCCTCTCTCTCTCCCCCTACATCCTCTCTTTCCCACCGTGTCCCCTCTCTCTCCCCCTTGTCCTCTCTCTCCCCCTTGTCCTCTTTCTCTCTCACCTATGTCCTCTTTCTCTCCCTTGTCCTCCCGCCCTCTTTCTCTCCTAAGTCATCTCTCCCCCCTCTATTTCTCTCCCCCCTTGTCCTCTCTCTCTCCTATGTCATCTCTCTCTCCCTTGTCATCTCTCTCTCTCCCTTGTCCTCTCTCTCTCCTATGTCATCTCTCTCTCTCCCCCTTTCCCTCTCCCCCCTTGTCCTCTCTCTCTTCCCTTTGTCCTCTCTCTCTCGTCCTCTATGTTATCTCTCTCTCCCCCTTGTCCTCCCTCTCTCTCTCATCCTCTTGGTCATCTCTCTCCCCCTTGTCCCCACTCTCTCCTATGTCATCTCTCTCTCACCCTTGTCTCTTCTCTCTCCCTTGTTCTCTCTCCCTCTCTCCCCCCATTGTCCTCTATCTCCCCCTATTGTCCTCTCTCTCCCTCTCCATTGTCCCCTCTCTCTCTCTCTCCCCTTTGCCCTCTCTCTCTCCCCCTTGCCTCTCCCCCCTCTCTCTCTCCTATGTCATCTCCCTCTCTCCCCCTTGTCCTCCCTCTCTCTCTCATCCTCTATGTAATCTCTCTCCCCCTTGTCCCCATGCTCTCCCTTGTCCTCTCTCCCTCCCCCTCTCTCTCCCCTCATTGTCCCCTTTCCCCCACCTTTGTCCTCTCTCTCTCTCTCTCCCTTGTCCCCCCCCCTCTCTACCTCCCCTTTGTCCTCTCTCTCCCCCTTGTCCTCCCTCCACCCTCATCCTCCATCTCTCCTGCCTTTCCCTTTCCCTCTCTCCTGCCTTTCCCTCTCCCCCTTCCTCCATCTCTCCTGCTTTTCTCTCCCCCTCCTTCATCTCTCCTGTCTTTCTCTCCCCCTTGTCGTCCATCTCTCCTGCCTTTCTCTCCCCCTTGTCCTCCATCTCACCTGCCTTTCTCTCCCCCTTGTCCTCCATCTCTCCTGCCTTTCTCCCCCCCTCGTCCTCCATCTCTCCTGTCTTTCTCTCGTCCTTGTCCTATATCTCTCCTGCCTTTCTCTCCCCCTTGTCCTCCATCTCTCCTGCCTTTCTCCCCCCTCGTCCTCCATCTCTCCTGCCTTTCTCCCCCCCTCGTCCTCCATCTCTCCTGCCTTTCTCTCCCCCTTGTCCTCCATCTCTCCTGCCTTTCTCTCCCCTTGTCCTCCATCTCTCCTGCCTTTCTCCCCCCCTCGTCCTCCATCTCTCCTGCCTTTCTCTCCCCCTTGTCCTTCATCTCTTCTGCCTTTCCCTCTCCCCCTCCTCCATCTCTCCTGCCTTTCCCTCTCCCCCTCCTCCATCTCTCCTGCCTTTCTCTCCCCCTCGTCCTCCATCTCTCCTGCCTTTCTCTCCTCCCATCCTTCATCTCTCCTGCTTTTCTCCCCCCCTCGTCCACCATCTCTCCTGCCTTTCTCTCCCCCTTGTCCTCCATCTCTCCTGCCTTTCCTCTCCCCCTCCTCCATCTCTCCTGCCTTTCCCTCTCCCCCTCCTCCATCTCTCCTGTCTTTCTCTCCTCCCATCCTTCATCTCTCCTGCCTTTCTCTCCTCCTTGTTCTCCATCTCTCCTGCCTTCCCCCCCCCCCCTCGTCCACCATCTCTCCTGCCTTTCTCTCCTCCTTGTCCTCCATCTCTCCTGCCTTTCTCTCCTCCTTGTCCTCCATCTCTCCTGCCTCCCCCCCCCCCTCGTCCACCATCTCTCCTGCCTTTCTCTCCTCCTTGTCCTCCATCTCTCCTGTCTTTCTCTCCCCCTTGTCCTCCATCTCTTCTGGCTTTCTCTCCCCCTCGTAATCCATCTCTCCTACCTTTCTCTCCACACCAAACTCCATCTCTCCTGCCTTTCCCTCTTCCCCTCCTCCATCTCTCCTGTCTTTCTCTCCCCCTCGTCCTCCATCTCTCCTGCCTTTCCATCTCCCCCTCCTCCATCTCTCCTGTCTTTCTCTCCCCCTTGTCCTACATCTCTCCTGCCTTTCCATCTCCCCCTCCTCCATCTCTCCTGTCTTTCTCTCCCCCTTGTCCTCCATCTCTCCTGCCTTTCTCTCCCCCTTGTCCTCCATCTCTCCTGTCTTTCTCTCCCCCTTGTCCTCCATCTCTCCTGCCTTTCTCTCCTCCTTGTCCTCCATCTCTCCTGCCTTTCTCTCCCCCTTGTCCTCCATCTCTCCTGTTTTTCTCTCCCCCTTGTCCTCCATCTCTCATGTCTTTCTCTCCCCCTTGTCCTCCATCTCTCCTGTCTTTCTCTCCTCCTTGTCATCCATCTCTCCTGTCTTTCTCTCCTCCTTGTCCTCCATCTCTCCTGTCTATCTCTCCCCCTTGTCCTCCATCTCTCCTGTCTATCTCTCCCCCTTGTCCTCCATCTCTCCTGTCTTTCTCTCCTCCTTGTCCTCCATCTCTCCTGTCTTTCTCTCCCCCTTGTCCTCCATCTCTCCTGCCTTTCTCCCCCCTTGTCCTCCATCTCTCCTGTCTTTCTCTCCCCCTTGTCCTCCATCTCTCCTGCCTTTCTCTCCCCCTTGTCCTCCATCTCTCCTGCCTTTCTCTCCCCCTTGTCCTCCATCTCTCCTGTCTTTCTCTCCCCCTTGTCCTCCATCTCTCCTGCCTTTCTCTCCTCCTTGTCCTCCATCTCTCCTGCCTTTCTCTCCCCCTTGTCCTCCATCTCTCCTGTTTTTCTCTCCCCCTTGTCCTCCATCTCTCATGTCTTTCTCTCCCCCTTGTCCTCCATCTCTCCTGTCTTTCTCTCCTCCTTGTCATCCATCTCTCCTGTCTTTCTCTCCTCCTTGTCCTCCATCTCTCCTGTCTATCTCTCCCCCTTGTCATCCATCTCTCCTGTCTTTCTCTCCTCCTTGTCATCCATCTCTCCTGTCTATCTCTCCCTTGTCCTCCATCTCTCCTGTCTTTCTCTCCCCCTTGTCCTTCATCTCTCCTGTCTATCTCTCCCCCTTCTCCATCTCTCCTGTCTATCTCTCTCCCTTGTCCTCCATCTCTCCTGTCTTTCTCTCCCCCTTGTCCTCCATCTCTCCTGTCTATCTCTCTCCCTTGTCCTCCATCTCTCCTGTCTTTCTCTCCTGCTTGTCCTCCATCTCTCCTGTCTTTCTCTCCCCCTTGTCCTCCATCTCTCCTGTCTTTCTCTCCTCCTTGTCATCCATCTCTCCTGTCTTTCTCTCCTCCTTGTCCTCCATCTCTCCTGTCTTTCTCTCCTGCTTGTCCTCCATCTCTCCTGTCTTTCTCTCCCCCTTCTCCATCTCTCCTGTCTTTCTCTCCCCCTTGTCCTCCATCTCTCCTGTCTATCTCTCCCCCTTGTCCTCCATCTCTCCTGTCTTTCTCTCCCCCTTGTCCTCCATCTCTCCTGTCTTTCTCTCCCCCTTCTCCATCTCTCCTGTCTATCTCTCCCCCTTGTCCTCCATCTCTCCTGTCTTTCTCTCCCCCTTGTCCTCCATCTCTCCTGTCTTTCTCTCCCCCTTGTCCTCCATCTCTCCTGCCTTTCTCCCCCCCTTGTCCTCCTCCTCTCCTGTCTTTCTCTCCCCCTTCTCCATCTCTCCTGTCTATCTCTCCCCCTTGTCCTCCATCTCTCCTGTCTTTCTCTCCCCCTTGTCCTCCATCTCTCCTGTCTTTCTCTCCCCCTTGTCCTCCATCTCTCCTGCCTTTCTCCCCCCCTTGTCCTCCTCCTCTCCTGTCTATCTCTCCCCCTTGTCCTCCATCTCTCCTGTCTTTCTCTCCCCCTTGTCCTCCATCTCTCCTGTCTTTCTCTCCCCCTTCTCCATCTCTCCTGTCTTTCTCTCCCCCTTGTCCTCCATCTCTCCTGTCTATCTCTCCCCCTTGTCCTCCATCTCTCCTGTCTTTCTCTCCCCCTTGTCCTCCATCTCTCCTGTCTATCTCTCCCCCTTGTCCTCCATCTCTCCTGTCTTTCTCTCCCCCTTGTCCTCCATCTCTCCTGCCTTTCTCCCCCCCTTGTCCTCCTCCTCTCCTGTCTATCTCTCCCCCTTGTCCTCCATCTCTCCTGTCTTTCTCTCCCCCTTGTCCTCCATCTCTCCTGTCTTTCTCTCCCCCTTCTCCATCTCTCCTGTCTTTCTCTCCCCCTTGTCCTCCATCTCTCCTGTCTTTCTCTCCCCCTTGTCCTCCATCTCTCCTGCCTTTCTCCCCCCCTTGTCCTCCTCCTCTCCTGTCTATCTCTCCCCTTGTCCTCCATCTCTCCTGTCTTTCTCTCCCCCTTGTCCTCCATCTCTCCTGTCTTTCTCTCCCCCTTCTCCATCTCTCCTGTCTTTCTCTCCCCCTTGTCATCCATCTCTCCTGTCTATCTCTCCCTTGTCCTCCATCTCTCCTGTCTTTCTCTCCCCCTTGTCCTTCATCTCTCCTGTCTATCTCTCCCCCTTCTCCATCTCTCCTGTCTATCTCTCTCCCTTGTCCTCCATCTCTCCTGTCTTTCTCTCCCCCTTGTCCTCCATCTCTCCTGTCTATCTCTCTCCCTTGTCCTCCATCTCTCCTGTCTTTCTCTCCTGCTTGTCCTCCATCTCTCCTGTCTTTCTCTCCCCCTTGTCCTCCATCTCTCCTGTCTTTCTCTCCTCCTTGTCATCCATCTCTCCTGTCTTTCTCTCCTCCTTGTCCTCCATCTCTCCTGTCTTTCTCTCCTGCTTGTCCTCCATCTCTCCTGTCTTTCTCTCCCCCTTCTCCATCTCTCCTGTCTTTCTCTCCCCCTTGTCCTCCATCTCTCCTGTCTATCTCTCCCCCTTGTCCTCCATCTCTCCTGTCTTTCTCTCCCCCTTGTCCTCCATCTCTCCTGTCTTTCTCTCCCCCTTCTCCATCTCTCCTGTCTATCTCTCCCCCTTGTCCTCCATCTCTCCTGTCTTTCTCTCCCCCTTGTCCTCCATCTCTCCTGTCTTTCTCTCCCCCTTGTCCTCCATCTCTCCTGCCTTTCTCCCCCCCTTGTCCTCCTCCTCTCCTGTCTTTCTCTCCCCCTTCTCCATCTCTCCTGTCTATCTCTCCCCCTTGTCCTCCATCTCTCCTGTCTTTCTCTCCCCCTTGTCCTCCATCTCTCCTGTCTTTCTCTCCCCCTTGTCCTCCATCTCTCCTGCCTTTCTCCCCCCCTTGTCCTCCTCCTCTCCTGTCTATCTCTCCCCCTTGTCCTCCATCTCTCCTGTCTTTCTCTCCCCCTTGTCCTCCATCTCTCCTGTCTTTCTCTCCCCCTTCTCCATCTCTCCTGTCTTTCTCTCCCCTTGTCCTCCATCTCTCCTGTCTATCTCTCCCCCTTGTCCTCCATCTCTCCTGTCTTTCTCTCCCCCTTGTCCTCCATCTCTCCTGTCTATCTCTCCCCCTTGTCCTCCATCTCTCCTGTCTTTCTCTCCCCCTTGTCCTCCATCTCTCCTGTCTTTCTCTCCCCCTTCTCCATCTCTCCTGTCTATCTCTCCCCCTTGTCCTCCATCTCTCCTGTCTTTCTCTCCCCTTGTCCTCCATCTCTCCTGTCTTTCTCTCCCCCTTGTCCTCCTCCTCTCCTGTCTTTCTCTCCTCCTTGTCCTCCATCTCTCCTGTCTTTCTCTCCCCTTGTCCTCCATCTCTCCTGTCTTTCTCTCCCCCTTCTCCATCTCTCCTGTCTTTCTCTCCTCCTTGTCCTCCATCTCTCCTGTCTTTCTCTCCTCCTTGTCCTCCATCTCTCCTGTCTTTCTCTCCTGCTTGTCCTCCATCTCTCCTGTCTTTCTCTCCCCCTTCTCCATCTCTCCTGTCTTTCTCTCCCCCTTGTCCTCCATCTCTCCTGTCTTTCTCTCCCCCTTGTCCTCCATCTCTCCTGTCTTTCTCTCCTCCTTGTCATCCATCTCTCCTGTCTATCTCTCCACCTTGTCCTCCATCTCTCCTGTCTTTCTCTCCCCCTTGTCCTCCATCTCTCCTGTCTTTCTCTCCCCCTTCTCCATCTCTCCTGTCTATCTCTCCCCCTTGTCCTCCATCTCTCCTGTCTTTCTCTCCCCCTTGTCCTCCATCTCTCCTGTCTTTCTCTCCCCCTTGTCCTCCATCTCTCCTGCCTTTCTCCCCCTTGTCCTCCTCCTCTCCTGTCTTTCTCTCCCCCTTCTCCATCTCTCCTGTCTATCTCTCCCCCTTGTCCTCCATCTCTCCTGTCTTTCTCTCCCCCTTGTCCTCCATCTCTCCTGTCTTTCTCTCCCCCTTGTCCTCCATCTCTCCTGCCTTTCTCCCCCTTGTCCTCCTCCTCTCCTGTCTATCTCTCCCCCTTGTCCTCCATCTCTCCTGTCTTTCTCTCCCCCTTCTCCATCTCTCCTGTCTTTCTCTCCCCCTTGTCCTCCATCTCTCCTGTCTTTCTCTCCCCCTTGTCCTCCATCTCTCCTGTCTTTCTCTCCCCCTTGTCCTCCATCTCTCCTGTCTATCTCTCCCCCTTGTCCTCCATCTCTCCTGTCTTTCTCTCCCCCTTCTCCATCTCTCCTGTCTTTCTCTCCCCCTTGTCCTCCATCTCTCCTGTCTTTCTCTCCCCCTTGTCCTCCATCTCTCCTGTCTATCTCTCCCCCTTGTCCTCCTCCTCTCCTGTCTTTCTCTCCCCCTTGTCCTCCTCCTCTCCTGTCTTTCTCTCCCCCTTGTCCTCCTCCTCTCCTGTCTTTCTCTCCTCCTTGTCCTCCATCTCTCCTGTCTTTCTCTCCCCCTTGTCCTCCATCTCTCCTGTCTTTCTCTCCCCCTTCTCCATCTCTCCTGTCTATCTCTCCCCCTTGTCCTCCATCTCTCCTGTCTTTCTCTCCCCCTTGTCCTCCATCTCTCCTGTCTTTCTCTCCCCCTTGTCCTCCATCTCTCCTGTCTTTCTCTCCCCCTTGTCCTCCATCTCTCCTGTCTTTCTCTCCCCCTTGTCCTCCATCTCTCCTGTCTTTCT